>JAFFJZ010000176.1:0-49498 GCA_018340375.1 Gonatopus flavifemur | reverse complement strand
CCAAAGGGAATGGGGGGGCCCGGGCAAAAAACCATCCCCCCCAAAAAGGTACCGTATATTTTCATTTCAGCGATTTAAAAATTTTAACTCGGGAAATTTAAATTTTTTGAGCTCAGGAGTAAACCAAAGAGAATAAATAGATCTTTTGATCAATGTTTTCGGAATGTACAACTCAATAGCCACAGAAAGTTGATCATACAAAAAACTAATAGCAGTATTTACATCCATGCATTTTAACTCCAAATCCCAATCAATTTGATTCAAATGCTGCCGTACAGAAAAAATCAGCCAATATATAATTGTACCGGTACGTGTCGGTACAAGACGAAGATCTCAATGAAAGAGAATACAATCTAATTTCAATAGGGGGATGATAAGCATCACAATGTAGGAGGTAATCAACCGGACTAATAGTTTCAACATACTCATCGGTGGTAAAAATCAAGTCCAGCATACCATTGAAATCATTGTAAATATTGTTTCTTTGATATAAACCAAAATAGTTAAAAACAAAATCTCCACCGCAGTTTTTTTCACACCAGGACGAAACGATGCCGTTAGAGAAGAGTCGTCGTTGCGCCAAACCACATGCGGAAGATTGTAGTCACCGAAGAGGAAAATTGAAGAATCTTTTGGCCCCCCCCAGAGAAACACAATGTTCAAGGTAGAAAATGATGATGAGGCAGGGGAAGTAACTTGCTCCAATAAAAACAGACTTCGAATTAAACTGCAACTTGACAAGAATATGTTCCACGCTAGTAGGCGGCAAATCAACCAATGCACTATTCAAATACTTTTTGACCGCAATCAGCACACCACCTCCTCGAGAAAAAACACTGGTGCGCCTGCTCCTGTCCAACCGATACGAGACATAATCATTAAAGCACAATTCTTCATCAGATATGTTATCCGTTAACCAGGTTTCAGAGAAGATAATGACATCATACGTAGAAGTAAGAGATGAAAGTGAAATTTTCAAATCTTGAAGTTGAGTACGAAGACCACGAACATTCTGATAGTATATCAAAGGGTGAGTTATAGGTTTTTTTTCTGGGGCACAGTATGCGTGTCAACAATCATTGGCAATCCATTTATATACTTGATTGTTTTGTTGGTATCACCACCATCGATCAGGTTCTTCAATCCCGCACGTAACGTGGTTAAATAATTTCTTTCTTGAACAGTTCGATCTTGGTAAATTTTAAACGGTCCATTGTGATTAGATTCACGTTCCAAGATATTGATAACATCCTGAGACGATGGAGAAGGAACACAAATAGGTCTGTTTGTTCGCAACCTTTTTACCGATTCTATGCAACCTAATACCTTCATGAACGGAAGGATTAATATTTCGGAGTAGTGTTTTCACCTTCGCTGCATCATTTTGTTGTTGATTGTCCGGCGTCTCATCAATACCAACAATAATAATATTGCGAGATCGCTTCTGTGGCTCGTTGACTTCATGAATAATCGTTTCAAGATCACGAGAATCACGGTCTTGTTTTGAAACGTCGAGTTCGTTCTCAACTTCAGTCAATCTCGCAGCGAGGGAAAGAATAGTTGACTAAGAGAAACTATTTTGTCCTCGTAACCCCGAGCCATTTCATCACGAAATTTCGAAAATTCTTCATGCATGAGCTCCTTTATATTTCCCAGTAGAGACAAGGCTTCTGGCAAAGATGAATCAATTTGGTGTGAAGAAGCATCTGAACAATCGATGAGTTTGTTCACACTCCACGGATGATTACATCTGTGCACACATCCTGGATGCGAATGAATATTACACGCATGACAGCTCACAGGATGAGAGATAGGTTTAGTACAACCTTTACAGATTTTCTTATCATGTTGTGACATTTTAAATATATGAAAAGATCAAAACGTAGAGCAGATGATAATCACTGGTACTAGTAACACACAACACACACACACGAGTGATGGTCTGTTTACTGTTTTCGTATCACACAACGAAGCAGCAATGTAAGTGACAGTATGTACGAGGGTGGATTGATAAGTTTCCGGCCTGACCAAGAAAAACAACGTTTTTAAGAATTTTTTTTTTTTTATTTCTCAACATAATCTCCTCCAAGGCTGATACATTTCTCATAGCGGTGTTCTAGTCTAGTAATGTCATCTCTATAGACTGATTCGTCAAGCTCCTCAAAATACCCATTTACAGCTTCGATTACTTCTTCATTGTCCGCAAATCTCTTACCGCCAAGCCATTTTTTTAGGTTAGGAAACAGATAATAGTCACTCGGGGCTAGGTCTGGAGAGTAGGGAGGGTGCGGCATTAATTCAAACTTCAGATCGTTGATTTTAGCCATCGCAACGATTGACGTGTGCGCTGGTGCGTTATCGTGATGAAACAAGATTTTTTTCTTCGCCAGATGAGGTCGTTTAATTTTCACTTCGTGGCTCAAACGTTGCAATAAGTCTGCGTAGTATTGACCAGTGATAGTTTTACCCTTTTCAAGGTAATCAATGTATATAATACCTCTTGCATCCCAAAAAACAGTAGCCATAACCTTGTTCGCCGAAAAATTGTTTTGCCTTCTTTGGAGTTGGTTCCTGGTCCAATCCACTGTTTAGACTGTTCGTTGGTTTCAGGAGTGTAGTGGTGGACCCAAGTTTCGTCAACGGTTACGAATCGACGCAAAAATTCGCTTGGATTACGCTTATACAACGCCAAATTGGCGGTAGAAATGTTCTTTCGAATCAATTTTTGGTCGACTGTTAGCAAACGCGGCATCCATCTTGCACAGAGCTTTTCCATATACAAATGTTGGTGCAAAATATTTTGTACACGTTCATATGACATCTTACAGGTCTCAGCTATCTCACGAACTTTTAATCTGCGATCTTTCAGCACTATTTGATGGATTTTTCCGATCATATCTGGAGTTGTGACCTCAATGGGGCGTCCTCAGCGAGGCTCATCAGAGGTGCTCACACGACCCTTTTTAAACTCGGAAACCCACTGCTTAACGGTTGAATATGATGGGGAGGATGTCCCCAGTGTTGAGTCCATCTCTTCTTTAATTTCCTTCGGCGTTAACCCCTTCAAATAAAAGTATTTGATGACAGCACGATTTTCCAGCTTTTCCATTTTACGAAAAACACGGAGGCGTCTTGGTCAGCGTGCTCTCAAAACTAAACTAACATGGCGATCGGACTGAAACTATAGCTACAAGCTATCTACGGATGGTACTATAGAACGCCACCTCAAGGTAGGCCTAGTGGCGTCATCTCTTGGTCAGGCCGGAAACTTATCAATCCACCCTCGTATGTTAGGCCACTGTATCCGTGAGACGAAACTTTTCGACAAATGATGATTTCAAATCAGTAAAAACGTGGTAGATAAGGCACAAACCGGAAAGTGAAATACTACACGAGATGCACAGTAGAAAACACTATACCGAGCAAACTGAATAGCAGTTAAATAGACACTATTAAAAGCAACGGATGAGAAAATTATCCGAGCAGCAAATGCACGTCGAAATTGCATGGCGTCTTGTTATTGATGAAAATATTTTGTCCGAATTTTTGCGATTTTTCATCAATTCATCGGAGGGTTCGATGAAATTCGCAAGTAACCTCTCTTAAGAACATTTCTCCAAAGTGCTGGACATATTCCATTTCAGAGCATTTCGGATCGATCGGTCTTTCTTCCATACAGACGAATTTTTGGAATTTTGTCATCAAATTGCCGAAGGCTTTGATGAAATTCGCAAGTACGCTTTTTTCCACACGTTCCTCCGGTGTGATATTCATTCCTCTTCTCAGAAGATCTCGAATCGATCGGTCTATATCCCACAGAGACAAATTTTTGGAATTTTTTCATCAATTTGTCAGAGGGTTCGATCAAATTTGCAAGTGAACTCTTCTAAAAACATTTCTCTAAACTGCTGTTCATTTCCCGTTTCAGGACATTTCGTATCGATCGGTCTTCATTCCATGGAGACGAATTTTTGAAATTTTGTCATCAAATTGTCGAAAGCTTTGATGAAATTTGCAAGTACACTTTTTCGAAAACGTTCCCCCGAAGTGATATTAACTTTTCTTCTCAGAAGATTTTGAATTGATCGATCTATATTTCACGGACACGAATATTTGGGAAATTTCCAATTGACTCGAACCAGTACTTGGTCGAATCCGCGAGTGCATTTTGAAACATCGAGGATATTAATAACATGACAATGTAATTACATCAAAAATAATAATTGGATGTGAAATTGAATTGTTCACCAGAGAAATGACAAAAAAAATGCAATGTCTCCACACGGAATGGAACTCGACCGTTCCTTTGCGAGAACCATGTCTTTTGCCGCTAGGCTATGGGTTCTTATAGTATTGGTAACCACATATTACCTACCTCTATGAAGTGGTACAGCGAAGGGAAGAGACTCAAAATGTGTGAAATGATGAAATATCAATTTGAATGCTCAAATCTAATTATTCAGTCCATTGACAATAATTTGCACTCAATTGATTGGAAATTCAGTCTTATTCTTCTGATATTTCATCTGATAATCGATGTCGATTTGATTATCCTCATTGGAATATCATAGTGATTTCTGAATGATTATTCCATCAGGAAGAATTATGGAATTCACCGCAGGATATTCATCATAGGTCCCCAAACTATCCGAGAATTTTTCAACCATCGATTGTTTGACAATTCTAATAATATTCATTGAAAAGTTATCAAGATTCAAAAAAAATTATTATAAATGCGTAACTATGAAGAGAGCTTCATAATCAGTCATAAGAAGAACCAATAATCTTCTAAAATTCATGAAAAAAAAATAATAATTGACAAATTATTTATTTATATTAAATTTCATCCAATTGTATGATGAGATGCATCAAATCTATATTTTATCGTGATAATTTAATAATCAGTATTGAACTAGTTCTTCAATTGAAGAAAACAGAAAAAAAATATCAGAAGAGGCCCCCGGCCGAGAATTGCCCGAGGCGCAGGTAAGTCAGTTCGATACAGATTACAATAAAATTGTCGCTTGGGAAGAAAAAGCGGTGGAACTTTTCAGTAAGTCGACCGCGTGGGCTTTAAACTTTTTCCGATCTTGCACGGAGTGACGATCGCAAAACGTATTGAGAGAGGACAAGGACCGACGGATAGTTGGTTCTCTCGATTGTCCGGAAGTCGACTCGAAGTGACCAAACCGCTTCGAATCCGCATGAATACGGGTTTCAATGTGCGTGTACCCGGCGCTGAAGTGGTGGGGACGAGAAATAGTCCGATGGAGAGGGTAAATCGTCCCGGTCGACCAAATCACTGGCATCACTGTTGGAGGACATTTGCAGTAATTCACGTATAGTTATTCAGTGTCCCGCGCATCTGTTTCACGTGTGCAGTGAGGAACGACGAGGCCGATGATATTGTGCAATGTAATTATATACAATTGATTATATATACATAAACATGCAAGATCAATACTGGATAATAAAAGTATTGCCTGAAAAGAAACGCGTGTAAACAATTGTTACAATAATATATTTTGTTTGTAGCGAATGATCCCTGTTGCAGAAACTAACTATCATTATTCAAATCATATATTAGAGAATATCAATTTATTATTTCATCCATTATACTTTATTTTTATGTACGTACGTCAATTAAATTTCCATCAAATTTCACATTTTATGCAGATGAATATATATCGAAATTCAGGATTCAAGTGAATGAAATTGAATGTTAAAATAATATTTTGAATTTAGGTTATATATATGTATGAAAAATCATGGAAGTATTTTTGCATTCGAATTATGTCACAAACACCTCATGTGTTTTGGTAAGCCTTTATTCGAAGTAATAAATCAAAATAATGAATGAATTTGTATGGTTATGGATATTTTTAATATTTTAATCAAGACATTTTAATAATACTTTCAAAAATCTTCAAAGGGATATTTGAGAGTTCTTCAGAAGTCTTCAGGAGAAGTTTAAATTCTTAAAGAGGAATTAAGATCTCTTTAAGAGCTCTTAAAGACATCTTCAAGAAATCAATGAGAATTCTTAAACATTTCTTGAAGATGTCTTTTAGATTTTCTTGAAGACACCTAAAAGATATCTATTGGTGTTGCATAAGACATCTTTTCGCTCATGAAAAGAGATCTTCTGGAAAGGTCTTGCAAGAGCTCTTGCAGTTTTCAGACATCTCTTAGATATCTAAAGACCTCTTCTTATCTGTGTGGTAGCACTTAGACACATTTCTCAACATACGTACATAACTTTTGGGATTTCTATCAGACTTGCATCGATAAGCAAGATTTTCCCTATTCAAGCTTTGATATTTAGATTGATCTAAAGAGTTCACTATCCACTTTTTGACCTTACCTCATTCACAATCGCCTGCAATCGCCGCCCCACTGGCAGACATCACTTAACTATAGCGTCTCTGATTTTTGGAATTAGAGAGGGGAAATAAAGCCAGGCACACTAGCGGGGCCTGGTTCTGTGGATAGTGAACTACGCGAAAGCTTTTCTCTCCCCACTTGAGGTTTGCTGGCCTTGCCCTGCGTAAGCCCTAAAAATCATACGCTCGAATTTCAGAAACCCGAATGGCTATATGCTCGAATGATGCCACTCCAAGTTCCATCATTCAAAGGAGACTCTTAGAATTAATGCTGAATGTATATAAAAATGCTGACAAACTAGAAATACTATAAGAAAGTATATTTTGTATGCCAAAAAACCCCACAAACTGGAGGGCTTATGGTCTCGTATCTGCCACGCTCACATTTTAAATTCTGTGAACTGAATTTAAATAAGCCCCAACTGAACTGATATGCTCCGCACTGATCTATAATATACACTGGATAGTTGCATAGCATAGCTTCGCCGTATGAGCATTGGTTCCCATCAGGAGTCCGGAGTCCGCCATGAGTTGGCATTTCCACCATTTCCGGGCGCCAGAAATTTGGATCGATTTGATTTTATTTTCTTGAATATCGTTTAATTGTCGCCAGAATTTTTATAAATAAATTATAATCATGATAAATTAGGTTATATTTTGCAAAAATAAAAAAATCAAACAAAGTTGATGTATTATTATTTTTAGTTGACTAATTTTTAATGATTATTTTCTCTCAGAAAATGAAAAATTTGAATCCACAATTTATTTGTTGTTTGTTGATAGTGATGTTATTCCATTATGAAGTGAAATAAAGACATATGTTGAATATATGTACAGTAAGATTAAGGTTTACAAGGAATTGAATTCAATACTAAAAACTAACATATTATCAGTAAACTGCAAGATATATTCGAATGCATTTTTGCACTATTCATATGTAACATAAAACATTTGATGAATGACCAGAAGTATTCCAATGCGATTGTCTGAAAATACAATTGTACACTTTCACTTCAGAATTCTTGATAATTTATCATATCACTCGTGGGATATCCAAAGAGGAGAAAAAATGTTGTTTGCACCTACTCCATGAGTGTGTAGTATTTGGAAACATATTTTCTAATAATTGAATAATATATTGTATTTATAAAGGTGTATGTTTGGAAAAATTCCTTCTGCAAACAACCCACACAGACAAAAAGAGCCCTCCTAGATATTCAAAAGATGTCTTTGGAAACTGCAAGAGCTCTTGCAAATACCATTCCAAAAGATCTCACTTTTCGTGAGAGCGAAAAGATGTCTTGCTTGCAACACCAATAGATATCTTTTAGTTGTCTTCAAGAAATCTAAAAGACATGTTCAAGAAATGTTTAAGAATTCTCAATGAAATTCCTTGAAGATGTCTTTGAAGAGCTTTGACAGAAGATCTTAAATCCTTCTTTAAGAATTCTTAAATCCACTCCTGAAGACTTTCTAGAAGAACTCTCAAATATCTCTTGAAGATTTCTTGAAAGTATTATTAAAATATCTTGATTAAAATATTAAAATATCTATAACCATACAAATTCATTCATTATTTTGATTTATTGAATTTTCGAATAAGGAGCTTACCAAAACACATAGAGGTGTTTGCATATAGATTCGAATGCAAAAATACTTCAAGCATTTTTCATGCATATATATAACCCTAAATTCAAAATATTTCAACATTCCAATTTCATTCACTTGAATCTGAATTTCGATACATTATATCTGGCATCAAAATGTAGAAATTTGATCAGAAATTTAATTCACGTACGTACATAAAAAATGAAGTACAATGGATGAAATAATAAATTGATATTCCTCTAATATATGATTCTGCATAATGATAGGTTAGTTTCTGCAAATAGGATCATTCGCTACAAAACAAAATATATTATTGTAATGTAATTGGTTACACGTTTCTTTTCTGCGGCAATACTTTCATTATCCAGTATTGGATCTTGAATGTTTATGTATATATAATTAATTATATATAATTAATATTGCACAATAACATCGGCGTCGTCGTCATCTCACTGCACACGTGAAACAAATGCGCAGGACACTGTGAATAACTATACGCGAATTACTGCAATGTCCTCTCAATTCTCTTTGATCTAATTCGTCCATTGGGATTGTTCTAAAAGTGCTCCTGAAGATATCTTCAAGAGAAATGTTTATGAGTGTTCTTGAATATATCTCAATTAAATTCTCTTATAGAACTCCGCGCAGCAAAGAAGATCCTTCATACATTTCTAAAAGACATCTTTTACGATGTCTCTCAAAAATGTCTTGAAGATACATGAATTCAGGACTCTTTTAGACGTCTTGGAGAACTGCTTGCTGTGTGGGAAGCTCTCACCGCCATTGGTCATGACATAGGATATTGTATGGATAAAAAATGTTAATTCTCTTGGTAAGAAATAATAGCAGAGAGAACGCGATCTTCAGCGCACGTTCAGATTAGATGTGTATGGATCGGGCCGAAGGTTCATAAGAGCTAACTTTTACATTTCACAAACGTTTGACAAAGGTTCTACGGACGTTGAAATGTCGCCTCGAAGACGTTCAGAAAACATGGAACGTTCGCTGAAGGTTCATCAGAAGGTTTGAAGCCTCACAAAAATATCTATACTCAGATTAATCTAGAATAATTTATGTTTATTAATTAATTTATTCTTCATATAAATTAATCCAAAATTAATATAAATCTGAATATTCTTGTGAAGCTTCAAATCAAACCTTCGATAATTTCTTCAGCAAGCGTTCAATCTATGAACGTCTTTCGAGCAGACGACTAACGTTCATGCTACTGACAAACATTGGCAACCGAGATAGCCTTCATGAACCTTCGATCCGATCTATACAGGCCTAATACAGACGTTCGCTAACTTCATATTCTCTCCGAAGCCTACTACATTCCGCTTGAATAGCATTTCTCACTATTCAGTGAACGTTTGTATTAGCTGTATTTCTTCAGGTAAGTTGTTTTGCAGAATCTATGGCACAAATCAAACATTTAAAAGTATTCAGATTTTTGAATGAGAGAGAACAAAAGAATCACATAATAAGCTATTATACATAGAACGTAGGTGAAAAGATTTCTTGCAAAATATTTTGAAAATATCCGCATGTCAGTTGGGTATCTGATGGAATAAACGGATGATTAAAGTATTATAATAATTGTGCATACACAAGCACCGACAAACGAATGGTATTACAAAATATATTATGTTATATGTATTTTAATAAACAAATGTGAAATTATTCAAAACATATAAATTTGAAGAATCATTCAACAATCTAGATGAAATTTTATATTAAACCGGGTATAATTATATGATTTTTGTGAAGAGAAATACTATAATAGATACATTTTATCAGTACCATTTTAGATGAACATAAAAACATAAGAAGTTTTGTCACGATCTGCATAAAATTATATATTTTGTAAAATCCAGGAATTAGAATATCATAAACATGAAGAATGATATACAAGCAATCACAAGAAACAATATCATAAAATCACCATAAAGCAATATCGCATGTAATCACAAAACAATATCATATCCCGTGAAATTTATTTCCTCTTCACCAAAAATTGGCCTTGGAAATGAAGCATTTTTGGTCGGAATGGCGTAAATTTTCATAAAGGATAAAATCAATGAGAGAGCAATATTACATGCAATCACAAAAAAAATCATATTGTGCACTATCAAAATAACTAAACGACAATACCACACGAAATAATTATTTTGAATAAAAAAGAACTCCACAAGTTTCTCCAAGCTTCCAACAGTCATATTGATGCCAAAATATAGGGTAAGATGGAAAATGGAAGATTAAATGTGAGTAGAAAAGCAAATTGTAAGTAAAGCAAGAAGTAAACAAGCTGCAATTCATATTCAAATGTGCTAAATGAAGGTTGCAAAGCAGCATGAATCAGTCATACCCACCTACCCATAACCATCGACGATAATTCGATCGATTTCCTGGTAAAACTATTGTATTAAAATTGAGTGAAAATGAATAAACTATAAAGGAAGTCTGAGACAATTTTGGCTCATTTATGAAATCGTTTACAAATGCTGCCAAATAGTTTGTCTCGTCATGTTGTGTCGACGTTTTCTCTCCAATAATATCTGAAATCAAACGCGTTTTCCTGACATTATTCTTGATCTGATATATACTGAGCATACCGATTTCGCTAAAATGAAAATATGATTCACATCATTAACAGTTTCATCGAAAGATGTTCGTTAAATCTTCGAAAATTCTACATGGTGACCAGAGGAATGAATCACTCGAGGCTTTAGAACAAAGTACCGCAGATAAATTAGTTTCGCTGGACACTTCCTGGTAAATGGAGCGTTCTAGGAAGAGTTCCAAAAAGACGTCGTGGGGAGTCCCATAAGAGATAATCGGAGGTCAATTCAAAGTATGAAACGTTTCGGAGAGTCATTTGGCGGATGTAAAGTGTGCATAGTGAGCCCAAAGAAAACAAAAAAAAAAGAATTTGCAAGGAAATCAGACCAAGAACTACAGACTCAGGAAAGTCAGCACACCGCTAGGCTAACATCAGTGATTGAAAAAGTGGAACTTTATTTCTCTGATGAACTGTGTCATAAGGAATGCTCTAAATTCAATCTTTCTCATTGAATTAAAATGATTTTTCATCCTGAAAGTTTACCAATGTTTCAATATCCATGTGTAATCATCAAATGTGCCAAAGAATTTAATCAACGCACATATCAAGCATCATCAAATCACAGTTCGACAATTCAAAACAATTTATTTGTTGAGTATTATTAAATTTATTAAACTTCCAGTAAATTGAATTACAAAAGTGGACTTAGTTTACATATGATTCTGATCTCAACTACATACACCCATTCACCTTAAACCTATATACAAATCTTATTCTTCCATATTTCCAACTATTCCTATTATAAATAAATATTTGTATATTTTATCACAATGATATCACATCGTTTTTACTATTTTAGCATCTATTTATCTTTCAAATCTCTCCTGTCCGTTCAACTTTCATATCATTCACTCATACTAATTCCTTTCTTTTAATCTCTTTTTGCTTCTGATCTTTGATTTTCCTAGAAACATAACTAATATCTTTCCTTCTCCTTGTATAACATATCATTTCAATATTTTTATCTTTTATCTGTCTCACTGTACCTAAATTCTAAAAATATGTCCTACTTCCCTACAATCTATATAATGCTCTAAATAACCTAATTCCAAACCACAAAATTCACATTTCCTATCTTCCCCTTTTTCCCAGTATTTATTTCCCTGTTCCAAATTACACCGCATCTTGCCTTACATAATGCTCTTATTTCCATACCGTTTATATCTGTTTCCTTTTCAGACCATCAAATACTTTGGAAAACCAATACATCTATATCATATATCTTATATTATACTTTGCCTGTAAAATTTTATCCTCTATTATTTGTCTATGCACCTCACTCCTCTCTTTTCTAATATATACTTAAATCTATGACCAACATTCTTTACAAATCTTTTTTCCTCCATATTCTTTATTCCTTCCTCATATTTCATTGCATATCTCCCCATTCTACTCTTAATTTTTGAACTCCTAATCCTCTGTATATATTATATTTTGGCGTATTAATACTGGTTAGACAAACCTCCCAAGTAATCCAACAGTATTTTTTCTCTAAACTATCTTTGTTCTTCCCAACCCATAACTCCCGTACGACATTGCACTCTTGACTAGATATCCGAATAATTTCCACCTTCTTACAAAATCGTCTTTACATAACCATTCCCCAGTCCCCATGTCTTATTTCTAGCAACTTTTTCCCTTGTTCTTCAATTCTTCAATATGATCTTTATAATCCCCCATTTTTATTAAAACAAATCCTAGGTATGAAGTTCTTCACTAATTCTATATTTTCATTACACATTTCATTCTCCTATTCTGTATAATATCTCTTGTTAAAATCAATATTTTTGTCTCTTCACATTCGCTTTCAGATCTTCATCTCTCAAGAATTTTCTAATCGTTCCTATCATATCTAACAGAGCATCCTATTATTAGCTAAAAACACCATATCATCCGCATACACGCCAATGACCAAAATCCACAAGTACTTCTAAACCTACCCCACCTATCCCTCTTTTCTTCAATATTTCTTTACAACCGCCACATATAGACTGAACAAGTTGGGCTCGAACAACAACCCTGTCTCAATCCTCTTCCAGTCCAAATTTCGAAGTTAATCCTTGTTCCGTCATATTGATATAGAAGTTTCCTTATATATTGCTCTCAGTTTTCTATCAAATGTCTATTTATCTTCTTCTCCTCTAAAGCATTCCATAACTTGTTCCCTATTCACCTTATCGAGGCCGCCTGAAGGTCAAAAAGTGCAAACACCACCTCCTTTTTCACAGTTCCTCTGCGCTATATGATTCCAGGACAAATATAATTCTCGATCGTGGATGCCGCCTAAAGCCTGTCTGGTTTCAGTAACAAATCTCTTTCTTTGATTTCCGCCTCTAGTCTGCTTCTGATGACTTCGTGCTGTATGCTTCGCTAGGCCGAACACAAAGCGCGACTCCTCTGCCAATTCTTCCGCCTCCTCTTTGTTACCTTTTTTTGCCAGATCATGGCTATAATACTTTCCCTCCAATCATTCCGGCATTCCTCCTCCATTCCAGACATCCTTTATTACATTTATTAAGCCCTTTTCTGCTTTTCTCCTTGTATTTCAGACTTCAGCCAGTATCCCATCTACACCAGTTAGCACTATTTTCCCAGCTTCCTTATTGCCTTCATTATTTTCTCTTCTTTCAAGACTTCACCTTCTCCTATATCTTCCCCTCTTCTCCTGTATTTTCCTTCCTTCGGACTTCTTTCCAGTCGCCCTTTTAGTATCCCTTGAACCTTCCAACTTAGCTCCATAAAGTACCTCTTCCATTCTTCTTTTCCTATATTGTTTTGACTACATTCCTCCTTCTTCTCTTTTCATTCAAGATATTCCCATATATCAGCCTTCCTTTGAGACTTTTCCAAGTTTTCTCTTCTTGCTTTATCATCTCCTCTTTTCTCTCTTTGAAGTAGATGCTTGGTTTTTCCTTCTCTTCCAAGTACTCCCTGCTAGTGATCTTTCCTTTCTTCACCGCTCCGAGGGTCGGGGCCAGATCAACAGAAAAAACCAAATCAACGGAAAAAATTTATTAGCAGTATGGAGTTGTCATTTTTGTTGCAGTATGAAATTAAATTAGTCATAGATCATTGTTAAATTAAACGAAAATTCTTTATGTTAACCTATTCCTGCACCCGTTTTATTACAGTAGACACGTAATTCAAAATTCCTAATAAAATTCCTAATTGATCAATTTTTAATCAGACTGTTCAAACGTCTGTACAAAACGAAAATCGGTTTGTTGTTATCATAAACATAACCATACCATAATCATAAACATAACAAAGGGAAATTAAGTTCACCCGTAGGGTTTGACTGTTAGCAAATCAATGTTTTTACTTTCCGTTTGATTTAATCAATGATCTATGACTAATTTCATTTCATACTGCAACAAAATAGCCAACTTCATACTGCTAGTAAATTTTTTTCGTTGATTCAGCACCGACCCCGCTCCGAGTCTCCTTCTTAGAATCCTTTTTCTTCTTGTGCTCCTATTCCACCATCCTTTATAACCTATTCTCTTTCCCCTTATTTCAAACTTTTTCTAATCATAGTGCTTTACTATTTCTTTCATTGTCTCATTTTTTCCTTCTATATTATCTCCCTCCCCTATTGTCTCATAATACATAGTTTTTCTCTAAATATTTTGATTGATTTCTTGTCCCAAACTATTTTATTTATATACTATCTTTTCCTTTCCCCCTTTCTCTTCCCTATATCTTCTTCAAAAATCATTTCTAATTCCAACAGTAAATGATTGGATTCTGTACTATTCCTACTTTAAAATTATTTATTATATTAACACATTTTCGTTTACAATACAATAATCTATAACAGTATTACCCCTCGCCTATATAAGTATAATTAGCCTCCCAATCTCCCTCAGTTAGATCCATTTTAGTACATAGATTCCTTTATCTCTAATTATCTCTATCAGCTCTTTTTTCCTACATCACTTATTACTCTATCCTTACCATCTTATTCCTATTTGCATTTGATTGCTATTTCCTATTTTATTTGCTTCTAATTCTCCCGTCATATGTTGGAAGTCCCCACCTATTACAATATCCCCTTTATTTTCAAATCCTCTTATTTCCCTTTCTTATCATTTCACCTAGTAATGTCAAATCTCTATTATATACTGGCAAATCTCAGCCTTTCTGTCCTTCCCTACTATGACATTTGACTTCACTATAGCATCGTTTACTCTTCCTATCATTCCTTTCCCTTGTATCATCTTTCCTAATTGTATTGGGTGTTTTCTTATGCCTGTCTAAAGCCCCCATTGCCTCCTTTCCTCTTATTCCTTTTTGTGAACAGGTTTCCCTTCATGAGTCTCTGGTAGTAAATTCTTCCTGTTCCCCTCTCTGCTTCCACCCAAGTTTCCATCAGGTTTATCATATCAAATTCCTCTATATCTCCCAAAATTCCCTATCCTTCTCTTTTTCAAACCCGCTACACATTCAGAATAATAATCCTGTTCCCTTAATTCTATCTGTATCTCTTTTTCTCAGTCCTTCCTTCCTAATTCTCTTCTTGCTTTCACAATCTTTCTCCAATTTCTTCTTATTCCTATTATTGTACTCCCCTTCTTCCACTTCTTCCTTACCCCTAAAAAATTTTCACCCCTTCTCCCCTCTTCTTAAATCTTTTTGCCTTTGTTGCCATCACCTCCTCTTCCCTTTCCTGTTCACCATCCTCCTCTTTATTTTCCCTTACCTCTTTCCTATTTTTTTGTTGTTCTTTTCCCTCCACCATACCCAGTTACCTCTACAAACACTCCTATTTATAATATCCCGTTTTACACTCCACCTCTTTTCTTCTGTTCAAACACCCATTGTCTTATCTTTTCCTGTACTCTTCTCTCCTTCCATTGAGATCCTTTTCTGTGAAAATGTCCTCGTTCCTAGTTTATATTTATTCTTCATACTTCAACTTTTTTCCTCCATACTGTTGAATTTCACCACCACCATCTTACCCTATTTATTATCATATCTACTTTCACTTCAACTCCAAGTTTTTCTCTACATAAAATTTTCTACTCCTTATTGATTCCCCACTTTTCCCTCTCAAATTTCATCACAATATTATTTTTCTTTTCCTCTTTTCTCTTTTTCATCAACTAATCTTTCAACTTTATCAATCTCCGCATTGCTTAAACCTCCCACACTCCAACTCGACCTTCTCCTACTACTCATCTGCGTATCTGCATAACTAGTATAATAACTTCGACCGCTTCTACTTCTCTATCTCTTCATATCCATTGATTCCTCCTCTTATTATCTATTTCTCTCAATTTCTCGTGTATTTCTTTATCCCATTTTGACATCTTCTCCCAATCCTCTAATTCTTCTCCCACATTCCTCCTCTTTTTCCTCCAATTTTCTCAGTGTATCTTGCATTTCTTTCTCTCCTCTTTTTACTCTTCCTAAATTCTCTGTATCTCATCTCTAATATTATCAAATCTTTACCCTCCACCTTCCATGAAAGAAACTTTCTTAGTCAAGCTACCGCCATCTGTAGTGTTCTTTGTTTACTATCCATAACTTATCACTTTTACCTACCTTACCTTCGATCTCTTACCTTTTTCTCCTGTTTGCCCTTTTTGTATAACCTCACTCCCTACGCTTTCACTTATTCCTAAATTATTCTTTTTCTTTCAGAATAAAATCTATACCTTTATTTCCACGCACTTACTCCTCTAATCTTACACCTTCTGAATCACTTTCACTCCTCTCTTAAACAAAATATCTTGAAATATCGTCTAAAATCTATCAGCACTCGCTCGCACACAACCGCTCGCTCATGCACACCCCAGCAAATCCCAATTGTTGTTTATTAATTATATTGGTGAATGTATCTTGAATACAGATAGATTTTAAAAACCTTAACAACTGGTATAAAAAGATCAAAGAATACCCTCTAAACATTCCTAACCTCAAAATTCTCAAAATTCGCATAATTCTCGATCAATCAAAACGTATACAAGGGAAGTCCTATAAGCGTGTTGAAAACCTTCTGCAAAACATCGTGAACATCAGGAAAGAGTTATTGAAGAGTTGGAGAAGAGTGTTCAGTAAGAAAGGTAGGTTGAACGTTCAATGAAATGTGATAGCACGCTCAACCAAATTTGCGCTTAGAGTCATGCTAGAATGTTCATATTCCCAGATGCTCATAGTACCAAATGCTCCTTAAGACCAGATGTGCATAGTCGAATAAAACATAAATTTTGAAATGAATCCAAAAATCCACTTATCAATCATAAAAAATGATTCGTTCACGCATATCATGTAGGAACGATCAATTTCATGGAAGAAATGGTCCATTTTTATTTATTTTGAAATTCATATTTTGTTGGGACTATATCCTATTATGAACGTGAAATATGTGATCGGTACTATAACACATTCGGTATTAACTCACATTCAGTATTATGATACTCTATCTCCCTGCAATCGTGATAATAATTCAATGAATTTCCATTCAATTAGCTTTCCTTCGGGATCAACAAGAACTTCAAAGGTCCACCTAAACTATTTCGCATTAATTTTAACATGGCAGTGTCTAGAATAGTATAAATTTCCTGCCCAGTCGTCGGATGTGGAAAAAAGGTCTCAAATCATTTGTTCGAAGAGATGCTCCGGAGCGATTGGATTTGTGATGGTTGGCAGTTGAACTGTCCATGCCATCTACTGAAAAATGAGCTATAGAGGAGTTTCCGCAACTCGTCAAGTCCACAACCATGAAGACCAATACGTTTCTGGCCTCATCAAAATGATCAGCCCCAGCTCCCAAGTCAACGTACCCTCGCGCACCGTTGGGTAAATGGTGAATGCCTTTTAATCCCCATCTCGACGAGCATGAATCACACAAAAACTTTTTTATGCTGTGCTTTGCTTCTTTGACTTCCGATTTCAAAGCTTCAAAACTTTCGAAGTAAAGCCTGCTTCTCCATCTAGTGATGAACGCACCATTGTTGAAGGGTTGCAGGATCTGGTACATAAATAATTTTTGTCTAACAAATGATATGCTTTGGGGAATAAAATGCAACGTGAGGGCGAAAGACCTTGATGCCGAATTGAAATTTATGACCAGTCGCAGTGTTCTCAGATTTGAGCTCGCAAACGATTAAACACACAGATGCGACTGTACATCCGTGTGAAAAAGAGGGTATGGTGCGCGTGCATCCTAGCATGCTTTCTCCTTCAGCTCTCCCATCGATTATTCTATGAGCAATGGGGGCACGCTGGGTTGCCACAACCACACCCTCTCTTTTTTACGGATGTATAGTCGCATCTGTGTTTAACATTGCGATCAAATTTGAGGACCTGGACCAGTGATGCCAGCATTTGGTCGACCAGGTCGATTTACCCTCTCCATCGGACCATTTCTCGTCCCCACCACTCCAGCCGGGTGCACGCACACATTCAAGCCCGTATTCATTATGATGTAGGAGCGGTCGGAGTCATTTCGTGTCGGCTCGTACAATCGAGAAAGAACCAACTATCCATCTGTCTTTGTCCTCTCAAGATGTTTTGCAGTCAGCTAACTCCGTGCCAGATCGGAAAAAGTTTGAACCCACGCGGTCAGCGTACTGGGAAGTTTCACATGCTTTTTCTTTCCCAAGCGACAGATTTTATTGTAATCAGTATCTGAACTGACTTACCCGCGCTTTGCCCCGGGAATTCCCGGCCGGGGCCTTTCGATATTTTTTTTTTCTTTTCAATTACAAAGAGTCAGTTCAATACCTGGTATTGAATTATCACGACAAAATATAGATTTGATGCATCTCATCATTCCAATTGGATGAAATTTAATATGGTGAATGATTTCTCAATTATTATTTATTTTCATGAATTTTATAAGATTATGTGGTTCCTTCTTATGACTGATTATAAAGCTTTCAAGAACTCCTTTATATATTTTATAAGTATTTTTTCATAGTTACGCATTTTTGATAATTTTTATACTGGAGATGGTGAAATTAAAGGAAGAGGATATACAGAGAGGAAGAGGAGAAGAAATAGAAATAGAGAGGGAAGAAATGATTGCGACACTACAAGAAAAGGAGGGAAGAGGAGAAAAAAATAAAATAAAGAAGAGGAATCCAGATACAATGAAATATATCAAAAGAATAGTTACAGGAGGAACGCCTGGATATCTAGAGAGGGGAAATGAAGGACAGTGACATGAAGATACTAAGCTAGCTTTAGGTGCGGAAATGAAGTTTTAGGTAGTAGACACTGGGCAGAGAGGAGAAAAAGGAGATGCAGGTTCTGCGAAAAAGAAGCTGAGCAGGCTCAGTGCACTTTCTGAAAGAATGTGTGATAATAAAGAACGATGGTAGTATCAGGAAATCCTGGGAGATGAGGAGGAGAGTCTAAGAAGTATTGAAGAGTAGAAGGGAGAAAGGGGGAAGAGATTGGAAGAAAGAAAGGACAAGAAAACCGGAGAAGAAACAAAAGACTAAGAAATATAAGTGAAATGAAAGAAAATGATTTGAATTTTTGTATAGATGTTTTATTTGTGAAATTTTATATAATTTATTGAAACAACATACACACATTGGAATGTTAATGTAACTGGAAGTCATCCTAAGCCCAAAAGGCAAAGGGTTATAAATAATAATAATAATGAAGCTTTCAAGAACACCTATATGTACTCTATAAAAGAAATTTTTCCATAGTTGAGCATTTTTAATAATTTCATTGAATCTCGATGATTTTTCAATGAATTTCATTGAAATTGTCAAGCGATCGATAGTTGAAAAATTCTCGGATAGTTTAAGGGATCTATGATAAATATCTGCGGTAGATTCCATAATTCTTCCTGATCAAATAATTATTCCAGGAATTACTATGATATTCCAATGAGGATAATCAAAACGACGCGCGCGCGCGCGCGCACATCGATTACCACCGAGATGATAAATATCAAAAGATTGAGCATTCAGAAATGGAGATTCCATCATTTTCACACACTTTGAGTCTCTTTCCTTCGCTGCATCACTTCATAAAAAGTAATATGTAGTTGCAAATACTATAAGAACCCATAGCCTAGCGGTAAAAGACATAGTTACTTGCGGAAGGAACAAATCGAAATTCGAGTTCTGTGTGGAGACATTTGCATTTTCTTGTCATTTTCTCTGCAGTGAACAATTGTAGCAGCCCGGATCTAACAACCAGCTGCTTTGCTCGAACGTAAAGTATTGTCCAAGCCATGACGTCACACACCAACTATTAAAAATTGGAATCTCGGAAAACAAAAAATAACAGGTGATAGGTCTTGAAAAATCAACCCAAGTCTCGTTTGTGATTTTTTCCTGTAATCAATAGTTTCTTCGTAAAAAAATAAAAACTGAAAATATTTCCGGTCTGAAAATCAATGTTTTTCAACATCTAAACTCGCTGTAATTTTTTATTTTCCAGCAATATCCCCTAAGATAGATTTTATAAATTTTATTCGTGAGACCTTCGAAGACGATAATATTGAAAAAACTCACCAAAAAATCATTGAAATTCATTAATTTTTCGATCGAAGTGATTTTCAATCATGTCATCTTTTCAAGCTTCGTATTAAAAAAGTGATGGATACAAAGTTTAAGTAGGAGAAAACTTCCAGCGACAAAGTTGTTCGTTGGTGCATCAACTTAACTTTGTGGAAGAGATTTCAGATCGATTAAGCTATTAGTTTGAAAGACACAGCGATTTATTCATCAGCGCGTAACCTATATTCTTTATGATTCCTAAATAGTTTGCAGGTTAACCGTAAGGAGACCTTATGAAACACAGAGTCCACTCGATTCCTCAATACAGGTTTATGTTTCTTGTGTCGAATAATTCGAATATCAAGCTATGTTTTACATGATGGATTCTCTATTATAAACAAATAAAGCCAGTTATTCTTAACAATGTTATGAACTTGAAAGCTGATATTAGAGACAAATTGTGTAAACCGTGAGTAGGATTTCTTCTTCTTTTTTGTTGAGAATAAATTATGTATGAACTATATTTCCAATACTACGATTATTTATTTATATCATAAATTATAATTATATCAAAGATGAAATTTTTTTACTAATAATGAATTGTATCAGTGTCTCAATACTTCAATTTCCTGATAAAAGAGGAACATTGACTGGGGAATATTTTCCTTCCGACGATTTCAGAAGTTTTTCATCAACATCATTCGACGCAGTAAACAATTTAGAGCTGTATATTCGCCCAGTTGATTCCAGAATACGTGAAACAACTCTTTTCGTTTTGAAGATTTCCAATTTGTTCATAACAGTTCCCTATTGCAGTGCGATTTGACGTTTTCAAACTCTTTTGCAACGACTGTCTTCTTAAAACGAGATACATATTCATTCCCTGAGATTACACAAACAGAGTTTTATTGTAAGTAATTCCGAGGAAAAGAACATCAATGTTTCCAAATACATAATTTTTCGGATAATTATTCGAATATAGTGACATTCACTGATTCAAATTCAGGAATATTTTCCATCTAATTAGCCAACTTATTGCAGCTTACACTCATTCGTAAACAAAAGAGAAAGCCGAGCGTGTGCTTATTGTATGGTTCATCCGTTGTTGCTCATTGTTTTCGGCTTTCTTTTTTACAGATGGAGTGTAAGTTTGTGACGTTGACTGATTATGCTAAAATATCCTCTGAATTTGATTCAGTGAAATTTCGCTATATTGAAATAATTATTATCTGAAAATTATCTACTTATTTAACAGCGTACATAAATATCCTCTTATTTCTATTTATTCCTAGAAAAATGTCCGTTGCAGAAAGTTCAATCAATGCAAGAAAACGAACTAGAAATAAGAGTAATTGGAAACTAAAATGAGAAAAAACAGCAAGAAACTAGGCGGGAGTTATATGAATGTGAAACAAGATTTCTTAGATGATTGATGGTTTCCAAAGCATTGATATATTCTTTTCCTGGACCATTCTTGCAATGAAGAGTCTGTTCTCGAATCTTAGGGCAATGAGTATGTACTCGTTTCAACAAGGCTGTCGTGGCAAGAGGACTGAAAAGCAATTCCGAATTTTGCTGCAGGAAGGAATGTTACACAAAAAGTGAAATCTCGCGCTTAAAAGAGTTGTTTCATGTCTTCTAGAAATCAACTGGCGAATATACCGCTCAAAATTGTTCATTGCGTGGGATGATGTTGTTGGAAACTCCAAATTCATCGGAAGGAAGAATGAATAAAAATTACTTCATTAAGGAATATTTTTGTCATCATCAAACAACCCATCTATCAGTTATTGTCGAAGCTTTTTTATGTTTCTCTGCTAGAAATTGATAAATCCAGACTCTTCTATAAATATCCAGAATAAAAAATGAAAAATAACGAGTCTCTAGAAGAAGCAACTAGAGAGTAAAGAAGAGCAAGGAGAGTTCGATTCGATTGACTGCTGACGTGAAAAAATGATTCTAGAACATTACTCGTCCATACCTCATTCAGAGTCCCATTATAAGCGTGAGAAGATTCCTCATTGCAGTATGTTTGATAATCCTGATTCAACGTTAACTAAATTGTACAGTTTGTTTCTCGAGTATTGTACCAGTAAAGCGGGCGATTCCAGATATTTCCCTTAACGAAATCAACTTATATCAAATATTTTAATCATAATTTAGAATTTCACGTTTTTTCGAAAGCCACGTACTGACGTTTGTAACTTCTGTTTCCGAATAACAACAATGATGCAAATGATGAAGATTCAATGAAACACCAAGAACTTGTGAGACCAACACAAATTGTTAAAAAATCTATGCTCGCTGAAAATCAGGTTTTATGTTTGGAATTTTGATTTTGGCCAGAACTCGCCTCTTCAGAAAATTCCGGTCTAAGATCCAATTCTATCGACGACTCCTTATGGTTGCACGTTTTCAATGTTAATACATTCGGAGATAAAAAAATAGTTATATGTCACATTCACTCTTTTATCGAAGGCAAATACAAAAAGGAGCAAATACGGTTGTGCAATCTCCTCTAACGATTCAATTTGTGTCGCTTGAATTGAAAATCTCTTACTACGATAAAATTCATCTATTTTCCGGATGGTTGTGGAGGGCAAAATAAAAATTATTTAGTCATGCATTTTTGTCTTTGTTGTCTGAGAAAAATTACAGATTGAGATCAACGATGTTCATTTTTTCCTGTACGTGGACATTCTTATTGTTCATGTGACCGCAATTTTGGGATGTATGGACAAAAAAGAAAGAATAGGGACCATGAAGAAACCGATCAAGAATACTATGACATAATTCAAAATGCAGAAAAACCACCATTCCAAAATAATAAAAGATTCCTGCGTTGTGGTTAAAAATTTTGAAATTTCATTAGATGGAATTAAAAAATCCGACAGATTTGCACATCAGAGATGCAGTAAAAATGGTTTATATTCTCCAAATAAACACAAATTAGGTTGTTTTATGATTTATAGTGGAAAACCGAAAAGTCACACTGTGGAATCAAATATTGTTTTTGATGATTTGTTTGGATACACCATTAGCTGATTCGGTCGGAATAAGTCAACAAAAATTGAATGATGTCCAAGCGTCAATGGAAGTATTTGAGTATGAGTGGGCAAAAGAGTCTTTCAATGTTTCATTCAACAAATCGTCGATGATAGAAGCTATAAGCAAAACGAAGTAAGACCCAAAAATCAAGAAACAGATGGGTCGAAAAAGCAACGAAGAAAATGAGAATTCTAATTTTTCTCTTTCCAACATTTCGTTCATTGTTTTCATTTTAATTCTCTTTTTGTATTCTGAATTATACGTCTCATTTGAAAGCTATATGAAATTTCATAATATTTTATTCATTAAAAAGTTTATGAATTACCTTAAAATAAACTGGTTGGAACAAATTTTAATACCTGATATTCATTGAATCCTGGAAATGAGTATATGACTTTTCAAAAATGTTTACCGTTATTTATTGATGAGGACATGTTATCCTCCCAGTGATACATTAGAGAGAATAAAGAATAAATCTTGTATGAATGATGTTTTACTCAATGTTCCTTTATCAGGAAATTGAAGTATTGGAGACACCGATACAATTCATTATTAAAAAAAATTCCATCTTTTGAATATAATTATAATTTATGATATAAAATGAATAATCGTGTGTTGGGAACATAGTTCATACATAATTTATCCCTCAACAAAAAGAAGAAGAAACTTGTTTGTTTACACAATTTCCCCAAATATCAAGCTTTCGTTCATAACATTGTTATGAACAACTGGTTCATTTGTTTATAATAGAGAATCTTTCATCATGTAAAAATAGCTTGATATTCGAATTATTCGACACAAAAAACATAAACCTGTATTTGAGGAATCAGAGTGGACTCGTGTTTCATACAGTCTCTTACGGTTAACCTGCAACTATTTGAATCATAAAGAATGCCAGGTTACAGCGCTGATGAATAAATCGCTGTGTCTTTCAAACTAATGAAGCTTAATCGATCTGGAAATTTCCCACAAAGTTGGTTGATGCACCAACGAACAACTTTGTCGCTGGAGATTTTCTCACTAGCGAACTTCAAACTTCATGTGCTTTTTCAATACGAAGCTTGAAGAAAAGATGATTGGATGAAAAATCACTTGGATTGAAAAATTAATAATTTTCAATGATTTTTGCGAGTTTTCCAACATCATCAATCTTTGGGAAGGATCTCACGAATGAAAATTTATAAAATTCATCTCTCTCGATACGTTGGAAAATAAAAAAAAGTTACAGCGAAGAGTTTAATGTTGAAAAACATTAATTTTCAGACCAGGAAATATTTTCAGTTTTATTTTTTACGAAGAAACTACTGATTACGAAAAAATCACAAACGGAGACTTGAGTTGATTTTTCAAGACCTATCACCTGTAGTATTTTTTGTTTCTCGAAATTCCAATTTTTTAATTTTTGGTGTGTGACTCGTCACGGCTTGGACAATGCTTTCACGTCTTTTCAGGCGCGCAGCTGGTTGTTAGATCCGGCCAGTAATTCAATTTCACATCAATTATTAGTTTTATGTCATTACATCGTCATGTTATCAGTATCCTCAATGTTTCAAAATGCACTCGTGGATTTGACCAAGTACTAGTTCGAGTCGATTGAAATTCCCCAAATATCCGTCCGTGAATATAGATCGATCGATTCAAAATCTTCTGAAGGAAAATCAATATGACTTCGGAGGAACGTTTTCGGAAAAGTATGCTTACCAAAATTCCATCAAAGCCTCCGGCAATTGCAGTGAGAGAAAATTCAAAAAATTCGTCTCCTGTGGAATAAAGACCGATCGATCCCGACTGTTCTGAAATGAAGAATAGACAGTTTGAGAAATGTTTTTAAGAAGGATTCATTTTACCAATTTGATCGAACGCTCTGACAAATTGATAAAGAAAAAATTCGGAAATTTGTCTTCGTAGGATATAGACCGATCGATTCGAGATGTTCTGAGAAGAAAATAGATATCACTCCAGAGGAACGTTTTGAAAGGAGCGTCTTGCATTTCATCAAAACTGACAATTTGATGACAAAATTCAAAAAATTCGTCTGTATGGAATAAGACCGATCGATGCGAAATGTTCTGAAATGGAATATAGTAGCACTTTAGAAATGTTCTTAAAAGAGGTTGCCAAATTCCATCGAACCCTTCGACAAATTGATGAAGAATTTTCCGAAAATTTGTCTCCGTGGCATATAGACCAGACGATTCAGAGATCTTCTAGGAAGAAGAATCAATATCCTCCCGGGGGCGTTTTTTGAAAAAGTGTACTTGCAAATTTCATCAAAGCCTTGAGCGATTTGATGACAAAATTTGAAAAACTCGTCTCTATGGAATAAAAACCGATCGATCCGAAATGTTCACCAGAATGAAAAATGAACAGCACTTTAGAGGAACTTTTCGAAAAGTGCGTTTGCAAATTTTTGTACTCCTTCCCGCACATCGCAGCAGGTGAAGTACAAGCCAGATGCGTTCTTTTTCAACCCTGAGAAAATAGCTCAATTCCAGCCGAAATAAAATCCAATGATTTTGGTTCCAGTTGAAATGATGCACCTCAAGGAAGGGGAGAAGAGGTTATGAAGCTGTAAAATCTTACGAGTCCCTATTTGCACGATTCTAAAGTTCCTTGACTACCAGAATGTAGGCCGATTTCACGCATAACAGTGCATGCGAGATATGTCACCACTGCTCAGACAAAAATGTTCTGCTATTATAGCGCCTACAAAGGAAATTGGTTGCCTTGCAAAGTATTTACTCCAGCAGCCAAGACGTTAGTTCTGTAAATAAATTTGTTTATGTCAGCAAAAAAAACATTTAGTTATTATCAATCATTCTTCTTGCTCCTCCAGCTAGTTCTTTTGCAGGCGCTATAATAACAGACCTGCTTGTTATGCGAAAACACTTTTTCTCCGTGTGATGTAGGCTCCCTGGGTCCAGCGTATCGGAATCGGATGAAGTTCAATAGAATTGGTGTGTTCGGCATCAGTCCTATACTATAATGACATAATGTCACTTACGCACTTCTTGAAAACCTTCCTCGGTGCTGTTCATTTTTTCATTCCAGAAGATTCGGATAAGATCGGTCTTTATTCCACAGAGACAAATATTTGGAATCTTTGGAAATGAGCATCGCAAGTGCGCTTCTTTCAAAACGTTCTCTAGAGTGATATTCATTTTCTTTTCCAGAACTTATTTCGAATCGATCGGCCTATATGCCACGGAGACAAATTTTTGAAATTTCCTCATCAATTTGTCAAAGGTTTGATGAAATTTGCAAGTACACTTTTTAGAAACGTTCCTCCGAAGGGATATTGATTTTCTTCTCAGAAGATCTCGAATCGATCGGTCTATGTCCCAGGAAGATAAATTTTCGGAATTTTTCATCAATTCGTCAGAGCGTTCGATCAAATTTGCAAATAAACTCTTCTAAAACATTTCTCCAAACTGCTGTTCATTCTTCATTTTCAGAACATTCCAGGATCGATCGGTCTTTATTCCACAGAGACGAATTTTTGAATTTTCTCTTCAAATTGCCGGAAACTTTGATGAGAAATTTGCAAAGTACCTTTCCCAAAAACGTTCCTCCGAAGTCATATTGATTTTCTTCTCAGAAGATTTTTGAACCGATCGATCTATATCTCACGGACACGAATATTTGGGAAATTTTCAATCGACTCCAGACAGTACTCGGTCAAATCCGCGAGTGCATTTTGAAACATTGAGGATATTGATAACATGACGATGTAATGACATGAAAAATAAAAATTGGATGTGAAATTGAATTGTTGACCAGAGCAATGACAAAAATGCAATGTCTCCACACAGAATCGAACTCGACCGTTCCTTCGCAATAGAAACATGTCTTTTACCGCTAGGCTATAGGTTCTTATAGTATTTGCAGCCACATGTTACTTCTGAAGTGATGCAGCGAAGGAAAGAGACTCAAAGTGTGTGAAATGATGAAATATCAATTTGAATGCTCGATCTTTTGATATTCCATCTGGTAATCGATGTCGATTTGATTATCCTCATTGGAATATCATAGTGGTCCTGAATAATTATTTGATCAGGAAAAATTATGGAATTCACCGAATGATATTTATCATAGATCCCCAAACTATCCGAGAATTTTTCAACCAGCATCGATTTTATAAGTACATATAGGTGTTCTTAGCTTCATTATTATTATTATTTCTAATCCTTGCCTTTCAGCTAGGATGACTTCCAGTTACATTATCATTTCAACAGTGTGTTATTTTAATAAATTATATAAATTTCACAAATAAAACATCTATAAGAAAAATTCTAATTATTTTCTTCCAGTTCACTAATATTTCCTAGTCTTTGTTTCCTTCTTCAGTTTTCTTGTCCTTTCTTTCTTCAACTTCTTCCCTCTTTCTCCTTCACCCTCTTCAATACTCTTAGACCTCCTCCACATCTCCCAGGATTTCCTCGATACTACCATCATTCTTTATTATCACACATTCTTTCAGAAAGTGCTCTGAGCTCTCAGTTTCTTTCGCAGAACACCATCTCCTTTTCTTCCTCTGCCCAGTGTTTACTACCTAAAACTTTATTTCCGCACCTAGCCTAAGCTAGTATCTTCATGTCACTGTCCTTCATTTCCCTCTCTAGATATCTAGGCGTTCCTTCATAACTATTCTTTGATATATTTCATTGTATCTGGATTCCCTTATTTTATCTTCTCTCCCTCCCTCCTTTTCTTGTAGTCCTCACCAATTATTTCTTCCTTCATTTCTATTTTATTCTTCTCTTCCCTCTCTGTATATCCTCTTCCTTCAATTTCACCATTTCCAGTCTGTTTCCTCTTCTTTCCCATTTCCTAAGTCTTCGTCAAGTCTCTCTTTCTATTTCTCTCATATATGCCTTCACCCAGTACCTTATTCAGTTGTTCGCATCTTTTATGTATTCCCATTTGCCCTTTTTACCGCCCCGCTCCTTCAATTTCTCCTTTCCATTCTTCTTCGAAATATGGTTGGGAGTTGACCTTTCCTAATCCAGAAGCCACTTTGGTAACGTTCTTTTATCTTCTCTAGTCTGTTGTCATACTACCAACCACAAATTCTCTCCAAATAGAGCCACACTTCCTACTAGTGCATCGAACATTCTCCTGCTCCTAACAAAGTCACCCTCAGATAGGCTTTGCCCGATGCTCCATGTATTTTTCATAGCAATTGTTGCTCCTCCTCATTCTGTCTCTTATGTGTTTTCTACACTGTGTTCCAGATTTTCATAACCAATTCTCGTTTTCTGCATAATGTATCCCAGATATCTTTTATTTCCCTTCACTGCTTCACATTTCTTCCCCTATTCCCATTCCTTTTCTTGCTCTCTCTTCCTTCCTCGAATACTATTACTTCAGATATATCCGGGCTCAAGCATCAACTTTTTCTATGTACACATATCTTTAAAATCTTTTTATCATATCTTTCAGATTCGGATTCCGTTTTCGCCAATAAAACAATATCGTCTGCATACATTATGCTCCAAAATTTTCTCCGATTCATCACTACCCCTCTTATCTGCCCACATGCGCCATTTCATCTCCCAGGTCCGCCATATAGATAATCAACGATGTTGGGCTCATTGGGGCACCCTTGCCTGACTCCTTTCTCATTCCATATTTGCTAGGTACCCTATCTTACCTTTTACTCTAGAATTTTGTTTCTTTATATGTTTCCATTACTCTTCCTCAATCTTCCCCTACTTCCATTTCAATCAATCTCTCGTTTAGTAATTTCCTATCTACTCCTATCAAAGCAGCTTTCAAATCTGCGAAAGAAGAGCGAATACCTTTCCTTTTTTTATCTCCTTATCACATAATTGGATATAAAAATCGCATCCACTACTCCTCTCTTCTTCTGAATCCAAATTCAGCCTTCATTCAGCTTTTTGCTTCCGTGTCTTCTATCAATCTTTCATTTAGAATACTCGCACTTTATCTTGTAGGCTGTATCCATCAAGTGACCCTCAGTAATTTCTCGTTAGTGATTTTCCCCTTTCTTATATATTGGGCTGATAATTCCTGTTTTCCATTCTCCTGGAATTCCACCTTCCCTCCATATTTTGTTGATCAACCTTTTTTCATCTCATTTGCATTCCTTCTGTCATATTTATCAGCTTCGTTTTTTCAATACTATCCTCTCTGGTGCTTTTCCTTTTTAAGTTTCATATGTATTTCATTAACTCACTGTTGGATATATCATTCCTTCCTTCTAATTCCTCTTCACAGTTGTTTTTTTGTAATTTCTTCAGCGTATCTTTCTTCTGCTCCTTCCTAGCAACTCCGCAAAATGTTTTCCATTCCTTCAATTCGATGTCTTCATCAATCCCTTCTCTGTTCATGGTTATCAATATATTTCCATGCTTCATTTTCATTTTTATTTCTCTTATCTTCTTTTTCTTCTTCTTCGTGCTGTTTCTTCCTTCTTTCACCGCTCCCTGTACTCTTTCCTTCCACTTATATACTCTGCGTGAGGATTTTTCCTTTCCTGTAATTCTTCCAAGTTCCTTGAGTTCCCTTTTTTATTTCTTTCCATTTTTGACAATGTCATTCCCTTCTTCTCGTTGCCCATGGTTTTATTTCTCTCTCAATTCTTTTCATGATTTTGCACCTTTTCTCTTATAACTCGCCATAGTTTTTCATTTTTCCGTCTCATTGCTGAACCATTCTTCCCGCATTCTCTTTGATAATATTCTATTCCTTCTTGACTCAATCACTTCTTTCTATTATCCTCCTTTTTCTTTCCCTTGCTTAAAATCATGATCCGACTCTATTCTATTCCCTTTCTTTATTTGGATGGGGGGCCAAATCAACGAAACCGTGAGTTGGAAGAATGAGACATTATACATCTCTTCCTTTTCGGCAATGGTTTCGTTGATTTGTCCTTCCGTTGATTCGGCCCCCCTCCCTTTATTTTTCTGATTTCTCTCTCTGTTTTTCATTTCCTATAATATAATCTATCACTGATGATCCTCTCTCTCCTATATATGTCCATCCACCCATTTCTCCCCTGCTTCCATTTAAAATCATCCATCCTCTCTCCTCCAACTTGTCTATCAACATTATCAACGATGTTCTTATCCAGAATTCGACAATCATTATCGGTTAGAATACAGCAGACTGAGAAATTTAGTCATCTTCCTAATGAGGAAATCTAAAAGGAATTTTTGAGATGCGACTTTCCCAAGCTGAGGATCGAGGCAGTTGTGAAGAGAACTCAGAAGCTTGAAAATAATCAAAGATGGGAAATCTCACACTAGCACAGTTAACAAGTTCTCACTAGAAAACCTCCAGCAGTATTTTTTTTCGGTTTATAATAGTACCCCATCGGATAGACCTAGTCTGCTTTATGGTTTTCATACATTTGATGATTCACTATTTTATTTCCTGTACGCCACACATGCTGATTTGCGACCTTACTTACGTTTCCCACAATCTTCCATTTTTTGGGCCCCGATGAACTACCTAGTAGATTCCTCTCCTATTGTGTTCCCTCCATCTCGACTGCACTTCTCGATATCATAAACTACTCATTCACTAATTGTGAATTCCTCAAGTTTGGAAATACTCATATATTACTCCTGTACCCAAAACGAAAAATCCAGCGAATCTCACTGAATTTCGTCCAATTTCTATACTATGCGAGTGCAGTAAAATCTTCGAAAAACTTATACACCATTATCTTCATACTTACTTGAGAAAGAATGAGTTGCTAGACTCTTATCAATTTGGTTTCGCTAAGCATAATTCTACACAAACAGCACTCATCAATATTATTGATGATATTCGTAAGGGAGTTGATCAGCGTATGGTAACGATACTTGTGTGTTTTGACTTCTCTAAAGCATTTGACACTGTTGATCATGCGTTGCTGATTAAAAAACTTGCAAAATTTAAGATATCTAGATCTGTATTGTGCTGGTTCTGGAGTTATCTAGCTGGAAGGTATCAAGCGGTCAAAACTCCGGCAGGGATTACTAGCTGGATCCCAGTAAACTCAGGTGTGCCCCAAGGTTCAGTGTTGGGACCGCTGTTATTCGCTCTTTATCTGAAAGATATCAATGAGTCCATACAGTTTCGTAAAATATGTAAATATGCAGATGATTCACAAATATATTTCCATTGTCTTCCTCATTTATTGAGTGATACTATTGTGTTGATTAATCTTGAAATGAAACGCATTGTTGAGTGGTGCAATAATAACTCTTTGAAATTAAATTCCAACAAAACACAATGCATGATCCTTGGATCTTCTACGTACATCAATTCGCTCGAAATTGACAACCTACCTAAAATCTGTGTCGGGGATGTGTCGATTCCCTATGTCAATCAAATCAAAACGTTGGATGTCACTCTTTCTTCAGCGTTGAATTGGAATGAACATGTGTTAGATCTACGGAGAAAAGTTAATCGTGCCCTATATCAGTTAAGACTGAATGGCCACCTTCTCTCAATTAACATGAAAGCTAAATTGGTATCCAGTCTAATTACCCCCTTTTTTTGACTATTGCCGTCTTGTTTTCACGGATATAACGGAGACAGAGAATCTGAAACTACAACGCTCCTTTAATGCTTGCGTCCGTTTCATTTTCAATGTTAAGCGAGATGAACACATAACTCCCTATTTTCTGAGGTTACGTTGGTTGAAGTTGAAGGAACGACGTGAATACTTTCTTGGTTCATCTGTATATCAGATGTTGAGAATACGATTTCATCTCTCTATAATCGTTTCAAATTCACCTCTCAACACTCAACCTTCGATACTAGATCTGATCGTAACGCTCTAGTTATCCCCCTCCATCGTACCTCAACGTATGGGAAATCATTTACGATTTCGGCTGCAAGACTTCGGAACTCACTCCCAACCCACATTCGGAATCAGCCAACTCTTGCTTCCTTCAAAAGAGATCTACATCATCTTCTCATTAGTAGATACTCATGATTGGGTCAATAACTCGAATGATGATTTTATGTTTGAATTATGAATGGTAGTATGGAATGGAATGAATTATTTAGATCTAGAGAGCATGTAAAGTGAATTTATTAGCTTTTAATTAGTTTTATAAGTTCTTTTTATTGTTGCTAGTTATTTAGAACCGCTGTAAAATACTATACTGTATTTGCCCCATAGGTTTTCGTAGGGCATAATAATGAACTTATCTATCTATCTATCTATCTATCAATATCCTGCCTTCGCTATTCATAATCTCATCTTTTGACTCCCCGCTTTCAACATTTTTCTCCTGTGCATCCATTTTTATAGGCCCTCCTTCTCCTCCCATCCTTGCGTTAAAATCTCCCGCAATCAATATGTATTCTTCTTGTATTTCTTCCATTATACTTTCCATAACTTCCTTGATAAATTGACTATATACTGTTATTAAATTCAAAATTTTTCCGTTAAATTGTATTTTGATTTCCACAACATTTTCTCCAATTCGTTCTTAGTTTATCACCTTCAGTTTATTATTGACTGCCGTAATGAGTTACCACTGTGCCCTTCCTGTCTGTTTATTTTTTTGCGGGCGTGCATTCCCAATCTAGGTGTTTTGGTAATTTCTTTTTACGCTTCCCCACTCTTTCTCAGTTATCCAAGTTTCAGTTAATCCAATTATATCAAACTCTTCTAGGTATTTCCACGTTTCTTCACATTTTTTCAACAAACTTGCAACGTTCCAGAAGCACGCTTTTACCCCTCTCCTCTCGTCATCCCAGCCGCCCTTTTCTCAAATTCTTCTCTTCCCACCTTTTACCTCTTCTAATTCGTCTGTGACCTCGTTCCACTTAAACCATCTGTTGTTCATGCGTATTTTCATATACCCTGTTTTTACTTCTCCTTTTTCTTCTTCTTCTTTCGCCATGTCCCTCAAACGTTTTTGTACTTCTCTTCCTTTTACTGTAATGTCATCATCAACGTATATTCCTTGTTCTAGGTTTTTCTTATTCTTCATTATTTCCATCTTGGTCTCCCAATCTTCCATCACAGCCAATGTCCATTTATGTTTTTTATTTATTATTTTGACATCTTCCAATTTCACTTTGAATCCCAGCTTCTCATCCAGGAATTCTCTGATGTCTTCTTTCACTTCTTCTGGTCTGACTGTCAATCCCTTGATAATTATATGATTCTTCTTCTCCTTCCTTTCCTTTTTTTCATTTTCCCACTCCAACCTTCCAATCCGGTCTTCTAGTTGCATCTTCTCTCCCTTCCATTTCTTTCTCTCTCTCTTTTGATTTCTTCTTCTCTTTTTTCTTTTTCTTCTGTAATTTCAATCCTCAGTTTTTCTATCTGGTTCTTCACACTCTCTTTCATTCCCTCCTTCATTACTTCTATTTTATTCTCCATATATTCTTTCAAACCTATTTCTTTGAAGATTTTTCCATCCCTTTCTCCATCTCTTCCGCGTCCTTAGTCAGAAATATTTCAATTGATTCCTTCTGCCTTGTTTTATTACTCCTCTTTCCTCCACCTCTCCCTGTCATTTCCCTTTGCCACCCCGTGCTCGACCAAATCTTCGTGATTTTGGCCGCCGTAACACTTCGTTCTTCAAAACTCGCACCACCCAACGCCACCTTACGTCATTCTGTATTTATCTCCACTTCTCACTTCCTTATCAACACTGTCCACTAAGCAACACCTGCTCTCCGAAATGCACTCGTTGGCTTCCTAACCCTTCTTTGACACTTTTCACACTCACTTATCCACTTATCTCTTCTTCTCACTTTGAATCTTCCTTCCCTTTAGTTTCTTTCAAAGTATTATATTCACTCTCTCTATAACTTTATTACTCTCCTCTTCTATATCCACTCTATTTGCCTTGGTTTGACTAATAATTTTGATCGCGTCTATTGTCCACCATTACTCAACCGGAAGTCCCTTGAAAGCTTCATAATCAGTCATAAGAAGAACCAATAAGCTTATAAAATTCATGAAAAATAAATAATAATTGGAAAATCATTTACTTATAATCAATTTCATCCGAATGAATAATGAGATGCATCAAATCTATATTTTACCGTGATAATTTAATAACCAGTATTGAACTGGCTCTTTAATTGAAAAAAAAACAACAAAAAAATATCGAAGGGCCCCGGCCGAGAATTGCCCGGGGCGCCGGGTAAGTCAGTTCGATACTGATTACAATAAAATTGTCGCTTGGGAAAGAAAAAGCGGTGAAACTTTTCGGTAAGCTTTAAACTTTTTCCGATCTTGCACGGAGTTAGCCGATCGCAAAACATATTGAGAGGACAAAGACCAACGGATAGTTGGTTCTCTTTCGATTGTCCGAGCCGACTTGAAGTGACCCGACCGCTTCCGAATCACATGAATACGGGTTTCAATGTGTACGTGCACCCGGCTGGAGTGGTGGGGACGAGAAATGTTCCGATGGAGAGGGTAAATCGACTCGGTCGACCAAATGCTGGCATAACTGGGTATGACTCTCTTGTTACTATTTTGTTTGAAGAATTTTAAGGTGCACGATTAATCAACTCAGAAACATCACACTCTTCGATAGAGTTGAGTACATTCAATGCAGTCTCTGAAACAAGCGATTTTTCTTTCAAGGTACTTACCATATCTTGCAAACTAGAAAGTTTCGTTTCTAAACTTTTCAGTTTGCGTTTATGTGCCTTGTTTTTTTCACGCGATAGAGCCAATTGATGAATTGCTTTTTCATATTTTATCTCCATCGTCTTCAGGCGTTGATTGTCATTGTGATCGGCAAGTATCTGGTATTCGCCTAATTCTATTGTTTCAGCTTTACATGGCTCTTCATTCTCCTTGTCATGCATATCTGTTAAACCGACGGGAAATTCATCGTCGACTACCATGGTGGTGTCGTGGCTCTCACTACTGCCTGCAATAGAAAAGTTCTTATGACTATCTTTACTCTTCACACTCATGCTAAAAATTTCGTAAAAGCCGACCAAAACCGAAAAAAAATTTAGTACAATTTTATCCGTTTTTGTGCAGTTTTTTCCTTTTGTCTGCATTTGTCCGAAATTTTTGACAGAAGCTGCTTTCAAAGGATGATTTTCCAGAAGTGATTTTGTTGTCAGTTACCAGCACTACCAGGGTGATTGATTTCCATTACTTCCGCAAACCGGTCAGTCTCATCAGGTTCCATACTCTGTCTTGTTTCAAGTTCTAATGATACATTCTGATTCCTGATGTCATCTGTGAACAAATTCCCTGCATAGCATGTATACATTCATGAAGAAATAGAAAAAAGATGCTGAATATATTCGGAAGGCAATTAGAAATAGTAGTAAAACGATCTGTAATGAAAATTACTTGAAATATGATTCGGTACCAGAGAAATACATATAGGAGCCTTCCGAAGTAGCTGACCAGATGACCAGATCAGCTACTCCGGAAGGCTCCATAATAACATTAGAAAATCCAAATCCTTCTCACCAGCCACAAGGATTGGTTGAAAAATGGTTGGAATCGCATTTGATTTCAGATCTACACTAGCTTTGCAACAACTTGTTTCAAAGTGATCTGAACACAGCACACTCATCTCTGAAGGCTTATAATTACCCAGTGAGCACAGTTACGTAAATGTTACATCAAAACTACATAACATCAAGTAACCAGTTACGCAACTTGGAGGTCACATGTGAGTCACATGTGACTCACAATTTCCTACTCATTTACATGTGAGGAACAGTGTTACATTGCAGTTACGTAAATACAAAGCAGAACCTTTATGTAAACAGTACATAACTGCAATGTAACGGCGATATTACTCCAATGCTGACCCAGTAAACACTGTTACGTAAATGTTACGTAAATTTTATGTAACTGAATGTTACAAGTTATCCAGGATTTATAAATCTATTTGTAGAAACAATGAAATACCTTCACCTTTTTTCAATCTTCTTACAATTGACAAAAATCGATAAATTCGCAATGTAAAATGGTAAGATGAAATAGCGGTCATCCAAAACCACCATCAACCATCATTATCTAACTTTTCATATGATTGCATCATGAAGACTTCTTCGTGATATTCTGCATCGCTGTCTGTATATTCGAAAACCAAAGTTCAAAAATTATTTAACAATGTTATGTAAGGGCTACATAACAGAGAAGTTAAAAATGTATTGTCACATCAAAGTAGCAAAATTACGTATCAATTACATAACATGTAAGTAAATTTGTTATGTCACATAGAAGGCACATCTTATATAACTGTGATGTCACATTGATGTAATTGAAGTGATGTAACTTGTGACTCCTATGTTAGGTAACATGGACATTCGGTATTTACTGGGTAGGCTTCGGAATCATCTACAATCACTTCTTGAAGATGTTTGTTTTTTTGAAAGGAAACCTATATATTTAGGACAAATATGAATTTCCACATACATGTATATCATTAAACTTTCCATCATCAAAAAAAAGGCAGAATTCATATTTACTTATGAAAAGATCGATGCTCATCAGCTTTCTTCCTTTTTTGCAATATAAGCACACTGATTTACTGTCACCAAATATTGTTGAGATTGCAGTGTTCGTCAACAACCTTAGAGTAGTATCTTCGATGAAGCATTCAGCGTCGGAGTGATCTGAACATACTCTTGTATGCATAGTGATTTCAGTATGCCTCACACCTATGTTTTCTGACCACTGCTGTGTCCTTTCATGGTTCGAGAGCGGAGAACTAAAAATAATGAACAGTCATTGTTCATCATTTGTTGAACTTATTGAATAATTACTAAGCAATCGTTTCCACAAGGTTTCCTAATAAGGTAAATTCCACAAACATACATTTGAAAGTCACTAAATGAGATGAGTACGGAAGCCTCGAAGAATTTGTTTCAAAACTAAAGTTTAACCCAGTAAACATAGTTACGTGAATGTTACATAAAAGTTACATAACGTTAAGTGACCAGTTACATCACCTGGAGGTCATATGTGAGTCACATGTGACGCACAATTTCCTACTCATTTACATAACTATGTGAGGAACAATGTTACATAACAGCTACGTGAATACTAAGTAGAACGCTTACGTAACCAGTATGTAGTTGCGATGTAACAGCGATGTCGATTCAGTGCTAAAGAATTATGTAATCGTTACATAAGAATTCAATTTCTTTTTCCATTACATCCCAGCGAATACTGAACGTAACATTGACGTAAGTATTACGTACCCACCCTGGTTAAAGGATATCATTGAACCGATTGATTCTCAATGATTCTTATCCAGTAAACTGAATCAAACCCATTGCGAATCGATTTTCAACGGGTTTGAATCACGTGTCAATGGGAATCAATGAGATTCTTCAACCAGAGCAAGTACACTGTAAAAAAATACTTCCTAAACTGCCAAACAAAATTGGGCAGCTCCTTATACAAACTTTTTTCGTAAATTACCGAGCAAAAGTTTGTAAATATCCAAAAAAATTTGTGATTCAACGAATATTTTCGGAAATTCACAAACTTTCATTTGTAAGTCTACAAAAAAATTCGAAAATTGATTCCCCAAAACAGATTTGTGAATTCCCAAAGTTTTTTGTGTGGAATTCAACAAATTTTTTGACAGTGTAGCAACACAGCGCTTCCAAGTGCCTTGAATGCGCATCTATTGTATTCAATTGCGATTATGGCAATGTACAATGAACGCGCATTCAAAGTACTGTGTTGCTATCTGGGTGAGTTCTATAACGTACAGTAATAGTTGAAGTGATGTTATTTCCAATTTTCTGCCTTGAAAATAAATGAAAACAAATTTTATATCAACATTGCGCCCACGCTAAAGGATTCAGTGTTCTCATGGTGACCAAAGTAACAATATGCCGAATCAACAGGGTTTTTTCCAGTGTACGTTGACGTCAAATACCAATTGGCATTCTAATATCTTCCACAGAATACAACAGTCGAAATTTGGTCTGATGTTTTTTTTATATAAACGATCTAAGAATAAAGGGTTACAATAAAAATATCACACTCCACAGATCTTCTTTGATAGTTTTATTTATCTGTTTTTAAATGATTTGACAAAAAATATTTATCGTATACCTCAATTTATATTAGGCACAAAATGCAGATAGATAATCACTATTACTAAGTTCCATCTATTTCAAAATGTTCCTCAATGCAAATCCCTCTTACAAGCATAATTGAAGAAAAATTTCATGCACATTTCATGATTTTCACTACAATTTATGTGACTCATCTGATACAAAAATATAAAAATTTTCGCAGGATTTTAATATTTTGAAAATGGAGTAGTTCGTAAGTAAAATTGGTGTGAAACGAATAAATAAATAACATCATAAACTTGCATAGATAAGATTTGAATAAAGAAAACAAGGAATGAAAATTATATTAAACAATTTTTTTTGCTTCTTCGGGCGTATCGCTGGCCACCCAGTCGAAACCGGTGTTTGCAGCTTTATTCAAAATCGTTCTCTATAACAAGCATAATCTGCTAGGATTTTGTCATAAAATCAAAGGGATAATGGGTTCAACTTCATTACCTGTTTAGTGCGAGAAAGTTCGTAATTACAGGATAAATTTGAATTTCTCAAACATAAGATTGGTATATGATTGTATTCACTGTTGGAATTGTGCGTGGCGATGACACGTACCTTTGATTATTTTGATGATATTTAATGAAGCAACACTGAATTTATCTTTGCGCCCAGCCCATGTATGGGTTCTAGCAAATTCATTGGTAAAAATTTTAGACAAAACTTGTCTCACGTTATCTTCAGGAGTGTGTCCACCAACTTTGTCGATGAGAGTGATCTGCAAAATCAACGATTCGCAGTTCTGATCAATCCAACTGTATTTAATAAGAGAATGAGAAAATTGGATCTCTTCTTAGAAGATTTACTCACAAATTCATTGACGATCGATGTTTTTCTCAACTGTTTTTCAAAATTGTCAACATCTTCACGTGTATTAAGAAAGCAGAGATTCCACATTGTCAGTGGATTCTCTTAGTTTTCCAGGAATTCCTATCTTATCAATTCGTTGAACTAAATCGTCAATTCTTACCTCAATATTGGCCAAAGCCCGGGAAATTAAGGTTAATTGAGCTGTATCAAATGAAGGATGAGTATACATGCATAAAGGGAAGGAGTGTTGAAAGAAGTAGTTCTATCAAGTCGCCTGTATATAGAATACTTCGGATGAAAGCGTGTTCCTTTACAGACAATCTGATTTCACTACAAAAAAACCCCAAATCTCGATCAGGATGATCCATTTCTGGATCGTTTTCGAAATTGAAGAAGTAAGAATAGTCATTCCTAAAAATCCAGCGAGCTTACATTTTATTCCATTTGAGCTCGTATCATACTCATGATTCCTTATATTAGAAGGATTAGGTGTATGGGATCGAATCTTTCCATTACGGTGGTCCTCATTTCTGGGTACAATATCGATGAGGGAAGAACTGCCAACATTTGGAATTCGGTTCGAAACAGATGATGTCTCAGATATAACGGTGCTGTCTTCATTACGTAGTATGTTTTTAGCCACTGAAGAAGCTCGCGGTGCTATAGATAATGTGGGGAAAAATTTTATAATATTCAAGATGTATTTTCATGATCAAAATCTTTTGAGGCAGTATATGAATACAATAAGTTCACCTGGCTTCTGTGATTGATATTTTTTGCCTGGCAGTAGAGAGTCCTGGTGTTTTGGAGGTGGATAATGATAATCAGGTTCACTATGACTACTGTTATCATCAAATAATACATTAGCCACTGGAGGAGCTCGCGGTGCTGTATACAATGCGGAAAACAATATTTATAATATTTAAGATGTATTTTCATTTTTGAAAACTTTTTGGTTAATATATATAAATTTTATAATAATATATAAAATATCTTGATTTAACCTAATTTTCGCGCTTGATATTTCTTGGTTGGCAGTAGGACTTCCTCGATGGTTGGAGGAAAATTATCAATATCAGACTCACCATGACTGCCTTCATTATTGGGTGATACATTTTCAGCCACTTCAGAATCTCGCGGACCTGTATATAATGTAGGAGAAAAATATTTGTAGGATTCAAAATTTACGTTCATTATCGGAATATTCTTTGATCAATAGATGGAATTATAATAAAAGAATTCACCGGTTTTCTGCGTTTGATATTTTCTGCCTGGCGGTACGGTTTTCTTGATCGTTGTGGGTGGATCATTGATATTAAGCTTACTGTGGCCGCTATCATCATGAATTAATACATTCTCAGCCATTGAAGAAGCTTCCAGTGCTGCATATGAGGTGAAAAAAAACTTTCAATATCCAAGATGTACTCTAATTTTTCAAATCTTTGTGAGTAGTACATGAATGTAATAAATTTACCTGGCTCCTGGGTTTGATTTTTCTTGCCTGTTAGTAGAACTTCATTGAACGTTGGAGGTGGATCTTGAATAACTGGCTTATCACGGTTATTTTTTTCTTCATCAGATGATGATATAGTATTTTGATATCGTTTGTTTTGGAACTTGATTCTTTTCCCTTTTTCACGCTGGCAATCATCTGTCGATGTATAATCTGAATTTTCCGCTAATTTTCGAGGTTTGTCAAATGTCCCTGCGAACAATCCTTGATTTATCACATGCTGGATATGAATACCCTGCTTGAAAAATCTCAACAATTCTCAATCAAATGCGCAAAATCTCCAATTGAATATAATAGGTATCAATCGGTTTTTATTGAATTTGTGTGCTCTCAATGGGAATGAATTGGAATCTGTAATCAGGGAGACGTAGAAGAGGAGCGAGTAATTTATAAGTAATTACGAATATTATAATGAAAAATCATCATCATCTGGGATAATGGGTGATTATTTATTTCAAAACAGTTTACATGCTATTTATTCCATACTCACCACAAAATTTTTTTATTGACGCTTTCAATTGCTGCCAGGAAGAGTTCGGCTCAGTTCGACTCTTCATTGAAGATGAAACATTTTTTGTCCCTGCTGGAGGCCACCAACACTTCAAATCACTGTCATTTGCATCTTCATCGTCACTTCCATCACGCACAATCCAATTTGATGGAATTTCAGAAAAGCAATCAGTGTCGTACAAATACACCACCGCAAATTCCATAATCGTGCGCTATTGTACAATTGAAACGAAGTGAAGCTGAAAACACACAACAAACAATCGAAACATAACCTCAGTATAACCCATAAACATTAATGCCCACAGAAACAAGACTCCGTCATATGCTTCGAAATGATTATTTTAAATTTATTTTTGCCAAAATACGTCATTTTATGAGATACAGAATAATTCAAGCTCAATGAGTTTATCAAAACTATTGGAATTATATCCACCTCCAGATACAGAATGATTTCAGGTGTGAAGTTAATATAACAATTGTCCTGAATTTCATAGGTTTATGAAAGCATATGAAGAATAACGACGAATGAAACATTGATTGAAATACAGATATCAATTTTTCCAATACGAGTTGAGACCATTGAATAAAATCAATTGTGATGAGAATATTATACTTACGTAGATTCTATGATGACCGTTATCTGAGAAAATGTTTAAATTTTGATGGTTATTTCTTCACAAACAAGGGCTTTAACATACAACATTTGTATAGGTTAACGTTCAGGAAAAGATGGAGCCCCTGATAACTGCTCCAAGCGAACAGAAGCAATTTTCAAACCAATCAGAAAAATAAAGAGTATTTTCAAGGTTCTCATTGGCTGAGAATTTGATATTGCTCACTCAGAGCAGTGATTGCAAATCTCCACGGCCCAACCTGCTCCAGATACTTTTGATTCGCTCTTCTAGTTATAAAGATGAATTGATTGGTTTGATACAGGTTGGGGCAACTTAGAAAACGTTGGAACGAACACAGCTACGGTCTCCAAATACGTACGTAAATGTAAACGAATCCGCAGATATTTGAATAGTGTTCCTGCGCAACTGCTTGTATTCATGTTCACGACACTCGCGTAGGCAGCCATTACTCTTACACGGTTTTTGACAAGAATGTAACCATCCGATCGGAAGCGAAATACTAACACGATTGCTTTCGTGAAAACATTGCTTCCTAGCAGTCTGAACAGGAGGAAAACGGGAATCATATCATGTTGCTGACATTACATTGTAGTACGTCACAAATTGCCAGAGAATTCTGACAATCAAGGTTTCCTGTAATGAATTGTTTTTCTTACTTGAATCCATAAAATATTATTCAATTTGACAAGTAAGTGTTTCAAACTTTATTTCTTTCTCTTGAATTCTACGGTACCCTGTGAAAATAATTCGATTCTCACATCGAAATAATGAAATACCCCCTGAGCATTTCCGTTAGAACCGTGCATTGACATTGCATCGATGTTGATGCGATCTTGAAAGTACCTGTTATGAAAATTACAACAGTAATATTACAACATCCAATTACAAGTAAATTGCAGCAATGTTACGTTGTCAGGTGATATTTCAACGATATTTTCGCAAGTTACTTTTGTAATATTGCATTTGTGAATTGGAAGAACAGTACTTTCAAGATCGCATCAATATCGCTGCAATATTAATGCAGGGTTCTAACGGAAATGCTCAGTGGGTAGTTATGCGTATTATAATCATTTAGACATCCTGTAATTTTTGTACAATAATAATATTTAGAATGATTCATATTTTCCACTTAGTAACATACTACAGGTTGGTTGAAAAGTTCCTGCGCTCACCAAGAGATAGCACTGCTAGCTCAAAACTTTTTTTTTCTCGAGTTGGTATATCTGTCCTGAGAACACATGCAAAGTTACAAGTCATTCTGTCAATTCATTCTTTGTTTACAAGCCATTTGAAGTTGACGTGTCATTGATTTTTCTTAATATGGAAAAAATTGAATATCGTGCAGTCATTAGATTCTTTGTTTTGAAGCGTTCAAAAGCAGAGGAAATTTATGAACAATTGTTAGAAGTGTATAAGGAGTCCTCACCTTCAAAACGCACCGTTGAATTTTGGGCTGGTGAATTTGAACGTGGTCGTACTAGCCTTGAAGACGATCCACGCGAAGGACGACCAAAAACTGCAACCACAGCAGAAATCATTGAGCATGTACATAATATGGTTAGTGAAGATCCAAGTTTGACTAAGCGTAAAATTGCTAATGCCATAGGCATCTCAGACGAACGAGTACTCCATATTTTACATGAAGAATTACGTATGAAAAAACTGTTTGGAAAGTTAGTGCCGCACACGTGAACAATTCAACAAAAACTGGATCGAAAACAAATTTCTCAGCGTAATTTGGAGCGTTTTGAGCAGAATAAAACCGACTTTTGGCGTCGTTTTATAACTATGGATGAGACTTGGATCTACCACCATGATCCTAAATTGAAACAAGAACGTTCACAGTGGACTGAAGCTGGTTGTTCAGCCCCAAAGCAGGTGAAGTCACAACGATCAGCAAAGAAGGTTATGGCATCAGTTTTTTGGGATGCAAAAGGAATTTTGTTCATTGATTATCTTCAGAAAGGTACAACAATCAACTCCGAATATTATAGCAGCCTTTTGGATCAGCTGCATGAAAAAATTCGTGAGAAAAGACCTGGTTTAAAGAAGGAAAAAATCATTTTTCATCAAGATAATGCACCTGCTCACAAAAGTGTTTTGACGATGGCTCAATTCAAAGAACTCAAGTACGAATTGCTTGAACATCCACCGTATTCGCCAGATTTGGCTCCTAGCGACCACTATCTCTTCAGAAATCTCAAACAATTCCTTCGTGGAAAGCATTTTTCGTCGAATGAAGAGGCTATAGCAGCCGTAGACGATTATTTTAGAGAGCTTCCGGAAAACCATTATAAGGATGGGATAAAATTATTGGAAGATCATTGGAACAAGTGTATTGAGCTTCTAGGAGATTATATTGAATAAAAAAATATATTTCGTAACAAAAACAGTACTCTTTCATTTCGAGCGCAGAAACTTTTCAACCAACCATATTCTAAGCTTTTTAAATTCTAGGTTCAACAGAATATTGTGAATATAATCATAATGATTCCATATTACAGAAACTGTCAAGTGATAATTGATACTTATCCGACTCCTCAATCCTACGCTGGTCTGTATAAATGATTTTGTTGCTGCAACCTGAACAGTGTGTGGATGCTTAGAATACCGTGGATGGTTATGTTCTTTGTTACCCGTAGAGAATCAAAACTGGTGAAATCAGTGGCTTTATTGAAGGTGCAATGCATAAACTTTACACATTGTCCATAGGCACAATCAAGATAGGGGATGTTCTTCCTTTGCAGTAATATATTATGCGTGCTTTGAATAAAACGGAAGAATAGTATCAAATATATATAAATTATTTTCTCATTTATCTTAACAAAATATAAATTAATATCGTTATAATTATTTTTGTACCGCAGAAAGTGCAAAGGATATTCGATATTTATCGAACATAGGATTAAACAGTTGATCAAGTAAATATAACTAGGGAATGCAAGCAAATATCAGTTTTGAGTTTGATAGTCATAGCGCACATCAACAGGTGTTAATACCAGATGAAAATGTGATATGGAAGGAAGATATTGAAAGAATTGTCATCAGTGATGGCTAGTTGTAGTTACACCAGTTCAAAGTAGAGGATTTGACGTCATACTACAGAGATGAATCAAAATCTTCAGATGATGGGGATAATGGTAAGTTCAAGTGGAACAAATTTTTTAGACCTTGTTAGATCAAGATATTTCAAGTGAGCCAATAAGACAAAATATTGCTTTCATTGACAAACTACAGTATGGATCTCAAGGACATCAGATATCTCAACGAGCAGTGAACGATTTGAAAGTTAAACTGTTGCGACAAAGTGAGTATCAATGGGAATACCTCCGAGATATCGGTACTCTCGCCGGTGCAAGAATTTCATACAAAAATTAAACATCACAATGGTGGGTACTTACATGCATTTAAGTGGCCACGAACGGTTTTGGGCATTTCAATAAAAAGATATTTGACTCTTTCCTAGTGATATTTTGGGTATTTCAAGTAAGACGGCGGTGTTTCAATATCAGATAGTTCTTCGAGTCCAGTTTTGGCCAGTGCTATTGGCAATGGATGCTGATTTTTTCACTCAACCATTCACCAGGTGAGATTTTCCATGGTTATTCAAGCCCGATGGGTACCGATACTTTTCTTATCGCGCATCATTGATAGCAGGATATAATGCAAAAACGGTATTATCATCTGATGATCAAAAAGTTAATGTCACAATGACTGTAATCATACGATGCTCCGGCAAGTCATTGTCTCGCACCAAATATCCTACCACTAGCTATCTCAAACTACTCAAGATGTATATGAAGGAGAGTGGGAAGGATGCGTTGTTTTAAATTGGACAGTCTTATGTACTGATGAATCTTCTCTCAACAGGACCGAAAAGGCATATCCTTGGAACATCCCTGATAGAAGTTAAATATTGGAATGGTTTTACAATTAATTCCCGATTATATGCACCTCGTTTGTTTTGGGTGTTGTCGAGCATCTATTGCAACTTTGGACAAGGCCGCGGGATATCGCCAACAGACACTCAAATTCGCAATTTGACATTCCTTGCTACGTATATACCATCAGATTCGCTCGACAGCAAAGGAATCTTGATCACAGTAGACAAATGACTACGGAATGTAGACAATTTTTGCTTACGGTCCAATGGTTTTAAAGATATATTGTTCAGCGAATTCATTATGTACATTTCTCACCCTCCAGTGTGGCTATGCAGATTTTATGTAATCCACGATTATATGTGGAGTTGAACAGTTGTATGATTCATTTGTTTGAAGTAGTTTGTTTGGAAAATACATGAAATTATATAGTGCTCAATGCTAGCCACATAATGTCACAATCTTCTTCCATTTGTCTGAGTACAGCTTTCTAGGTGTCTAGATAGGACAATGGCACAGGACCAGAGCTTTATGTCTAATATAAAGCTAAAGTACAATGCCCCAAATCATTAGAGCAAGTGATTAATCGCATTTGAAGAAAATTCTTCCTGTTGTAAAGGGAGTGTACAAAATCATATCCAATAATTCAATACGCAAGGAATGGTTCTGATATCAAAGCTCTAGTATATAATGGATTTACTCCTACTAAAGGGAAAGTCACGAGTTACTGTTTACTAGCGGATTTTTCGTTTTTATCCATAACAGATTCCGATATCATCAAAAATGTCCTTTATATTGTGGGTGATAGATACCTTGAAACAAAAGTTTTTTCTACTACACCATGTAATTGGTCTATTCTTAATATTCATAAAATTGATGATTCATGTAAAGTAAAATCTATAAAAATCAAAGCATCTGAAGTATTATCAAAATGTGTAATCATACCGAACCCTTCATTTGATTATAAAGTCATTGTGCCGTTATTACAATATAATAATTGATTATTATTCTTGCATTTCTTGTGGTTGGATTATTTATTTATTTCCTTAAAGAAACCAATCGAACATTGAATGTCTAAATGTACGCGATATGATCTTTCTGATGTTTGAATCGTTTGTTGAGAAGAATAGTAACCGAATAACGAAATACTCAGTTGTTGGAGACCCCAAATCTTGCAGTCCTTCCTTCAAGTAATGTTTCCAATTCCGAGGAGTTAATTCGAGGAGACCAATAACGATGATTCATCAGATTTTGTGCATTTGAATTTTTGTCTCGTTTCCATTAACGATTCAAATTTCAACTACATGACTATATGAGCATACTTTAGGAGCACCAGCATGTGATATATATACAGGTTCATAATGTATTTGAATATACATATACATGAGGGTTATAAAAAAAAACGGACTTATCAAATGTATGGCTTAGAATGGACCTATATACCGAGAAAAAATTTCCCCATTTTCCAGAATTTTGAGTCCAATTTTAAAAGGTGTCGCTGAGCATTTGAAATTTTCCATCCAAATAACACGTAAAAAATGTTTCCGCATTGGAATTGCCATAACTTTCCAACCACTCGAGATGGAAATTTTTCCTGAGCAGATGCTCGTAGGAGTTCAAGTCCTCCAAAAATTGTCTCTTAGTGAATTTTTCGACGTCAAAAATTTGTATATTTACGAGCCATGAAATATTTTTACTTCTTTCATTTTGACTTTCACGGCCCGTAAATGTACGAATTTTTGAGTTCAAAGAATTGGCTCAGGGATGATTTTTTAGAGAATTCAATGGCCTACAAGAATTTGCCTGAAAAAATTTCCATCTCGGACAGTTCAAAAATTATAGCATTTTTCGATCACCCTAATATACCTACTTATAAGCCATATATGAGTTTGTGGACTTGTTTTCATCAATGTCCATCTGAATGCTCCATTTGATTGTAAATATATTGATTGAATCGTACACATACAGTTCACATAACGTTCAGTTGCATCTTGAGCACATAAAGACATGAACCAATAAACATTTCTTGGAGATTTTCTTCTCAAACTTGTGTGCTATGTGAGAACTTTAACTGAAATTAACGTATAATACAATATCATACATTGGTTTCAAACCATTTGGATGAACTTACATACTTTTACAGTGAATTGAATATAACGTTGCAATATACTTAGCACAACTCAAACGATTTCATAAAAAACTGACATTTAATTAATTCTTATTATATTCATTGCATTCATTATTATATCATTTTATCATTTTTTTTGACGGTATCTTTTTCTTTATGTGTATCTTTACACTTCAAAAAATTAATCTCATTGTATTTAACCTGAACATGACGTTAATTACATAAATACGAGGTTTCATAGAAGTAACTCGAATACGTAGCTTATAACATAAACGTTCAAAGTCATGTTATTTTCAGGTCACTTGCATATGTAAATAGGACGTAACATAGAAATAACAAATTGTGACCTAATATGTGCGTAAATTGTCATGTTATTATTACATCACATGTACGTAACAGAGTTATGTAACTTGTGACTTCTGTGTTATGTACCATTTACATCAGATATACGTAACAGAGTTATGTAACTTGTGACTTCCTGTGTTACGTAAACATTTACACCACATATACGTAACAGAGTTATGTGTAACTTGTGATTGTGTTCCAAACATTACATATGGTGTTCAATGGGTTGCCATAATTAATGCGTAAAAGCTTCTATTACTTTTAGAATTGTGTCTCACCTACAATATATACAAGAATAACTATTATTGAATTATTGTTTTTGACTCAACGAATCCAAACTGTTACATACTTTTGAATGTTTTATAATACAATATTTGAGTGTTTCATAGTACAAACCATAACAAACGACTGACAGCTAAAAATGAGGTTAGGCTTTTCCACCAGTCACGTGACTTTCTATTCGGAACACGTTCGGCAGGCCTATACACTGCTATACACCATCCAGTGTATATTTAGATCAGTGATATGCTCGAACGTTCGTAAGCCCGAAGTTGCATAACCCTGGAAAAAAATTATGAATTTCAGTATAAATCAATTATTAGATCTTCTTATACAATTCAAACGTGAAATATGCTTCTGTTGATGGTTTATCGATGCTATAAATCATATGAAAGTATCTAATAATTGCCCACACAGCACCACAGCCCCAGAAGAATTCATGAAGAATTCTTATTGAACTGGTTGTGTTCTTTATAAATTCTTCAAGCATTATTTGGGTTTATCGGTAACACAGGCCTGCGAAATTTGACTTTTTTTTTCCCCCTCAAACAATAATATCTTTTTCCGAAGCATTTTGATCCGCTGAATCCGAATCTGGCTGCAGAATTGCTCTATCACGTCAGGTTTTTGAGATATTTCGACCTAAAAATGTGAAAAACACTGTTTTTCGACATATTTGGGGTTACGTAAAGTCGAAGGGTAATTTTTTTTCTCAAAACCAATACATGCACCTCAAAGTATAAGTCCTCCTCTTCCAAATGCCGTTGAGTTTGCTCAGATACCTTTTTTTTTCATTGAGATACGACAGTTTGAAAATTGTGTCTCCACCTATTTATTGAGTACATGAGCGCACAAATTTAAAATTGTCGTATCTCAATGAAAAAAAAAGATATTTCAGCAAACTCAACGGCATTTGGAAGAGGATGACTGATACTTTAAGGTGCATCTATTGGTTTTGTGAAAAAAATCACCTTTCGACTTTACGGAACCTCAAATATGCCAAAAAACAGTGTTTTCCACATTTTTAGGTCGGAATATCCCAAATACCTGACGTGATATAGCAATTCTGGAGCCCTATGCGGATTCAGCGCACCAATATGCTTCAGAAAACTGTTGCATGAATGAAGGGGATTGACTTTGGATTGTATTCTACATGACACACCTTGAGTAGGCCAGGCGCATCACAACGATACGCTAAATTTTTTTTT
>JAFFJZ010000175.1:0-49505 GCA_018340375.1 Gonatopus flavifemur | reverse complement strand
TGTCGGAAGCACCCACTGTCGGGTTATTATAACCAAACTTCGGGTTGATGTACCTATTTTTTCAGTGCCTATAGCGCTCGAGTGTTTTGATATTCGGTCACTGATTCGTTGTAATAAATGATTCAAATTTCAGTGACATTGAATTTTTGTTAAAATGACATTTCTTTGACCAATGTGTTCTCACTTGAATATAACTACGATAATACTTCTTGATACACCATGGAAGTTCAAATGATTCAAACAATTCATAAAGAATTTCCAAATTTCATCAGAATTCTTTTGAATAGTTTTGTATTATGGTCCCTTTTGTAGTAACATTCAACAATCTTTCGATATTGAATATCAATGAATTATTTTGCGAACAATATGTTGTACACATTCTCAAATCAGGTACACTGAAGAAAAAATGTATCTGACTCGAATGAAGTTTTTTCAGTATAACATTGATTCAGGATCGAATCATTGCAGTCGAACATTTCGAATAATTCGATTTTAGATTTTTGATTCGATGTAGATCAGATCAGATCTACAAAAAATTCGTTCGATTCGATTTCGAACTATTCGCACATCTCTAAATACCTCCAATCTAATTCCATGCTAACTCATTATAAAATTGGCATGAGAGAAAATGTCGGCACATGTTTTGAAGAATACAGTTTCTTCTTTGAAAGGTTCTTCCCATTTGTTTTGAGATTTTTGGCTAAGATATATTCAAATTTCAAAGGCTCAGCCTTTTTGACAGATAATTCCAAACTTTTGGTCGACAATGTACGTATAGGTATTGGTGTTAGGTATCTTGATTTGATATTTCCGATACGAGAGACCGCATGCCGGGTTGGTTAGAGTATCAAGTCATAGCCATTGATCACTTGAAGAGGAGAAGAGTTGAACCGATCTCCTCCTCTCTTGTATGGGCAAACTTTTAGAAAGAACCATATAACATTTGTATCTTCAACATGTGATATATGTCCCCAATGTGAAACAACATCCATGCATATTTCTATATACATATTTTTCTGTACACATGCTATGAGTATTATTTTAACATACATGACATGGAGGGGAATGTATATAAAAAACATACATAAATATCCTGATACTATCTTCGGTTGAATGTCAAGAACATGTTCTCAAAATGTATACAGCATGAGCTGAAAAGTTCCGGGCCTACCAGAGAAAACACGTTTTGTTCAAAATTAGCTTTGTTCATCAACGTAATCTCCATTAAGAACAACGCAATCATTCCAGCGCCGCTCTAACATTTCAATAACACTTTTGTAGAACGATTTATCTTTCGCCTCCAGAATAGGTATAGTTTCGTAATAACCTCTTCATTGGACCCGAAATTTCTTACCGGCGAGCATTTTTTCAGGTCTGCGAACAGCCAGTAGTCGCTGGGAGCAAATCTGGCGAAAAGACGGTGGATGTGGAAGCAATTCGAAGTTCAATTCATGTAGTTTGCCATTGTTTTGATTGACTTGTGACATGGTGCGTTGTTTTGATGGAATAAAATGGTTTTTCTTTGCCATGTGCGATCGTTTCTTTGCAATTTCGACTTTCAAACGCTCCAATAATGCGATATAATATTCACTGTCGATGGTATCTCCTTCTCCAAAGAAAGTCGATAGATATTGCACCATGCACATCCCAAAATACCGAGGCCATAATCTTTCCAGCCGATTGTTGTGCTTTCGGGCGTTTTGGACGAGGTTCACCAGTGGCTGTTCACTCAGATGACGATCGTTTTGATTCCACAGTGAAGTGTTGGATCCATGTTTCATTCATTGCAACACATCGACACAAAAATTCCACTTGTTACGTTCAAACAAATATAGCAAAACTTCCGAATTTATATGAACTTCAATCCAGGCCGGATCTAGAGCATTCTCGTAGGGTACAAAAGATGGAATTTGCCACCGCCCCACATATTCTCTTGAATGATGGAAATTTGGTAACCTCAAAAAAACATTTACTATTTTATGATGTTCAAAATGTGTGATATAGAGATAGGCGATTCAAAGGAAGAAACCGATTTGTTCATCAGAATCCTTAGAACTATAAATTAAAAAAATGATTTTGAGAAACAATATTCCTTGAAAATGAAAAAACTCACACTTTTGAAATTTTTTTATTCTCTGTCGACTCAATTGAAGTTCTCAAAAATTGTAACTTTTAAATTACACAATTCCATATCACACTTCCGTACACTCGAAATTGATTTCAATATGATTGTTAGAGTATTTCTACTTACTGCATACACTGTAAAAAAATGTCATGTAGTCAAAATATATCATTGGTAGTATACAGAACATTCATGTAACCCCTCACAATGTTATGTGCATAAAATCACCATTTTGGTGGAAATCCATCATAAATCATTGGAAATGACAAATTCCTTATAAAATTCACAATATATCATTGGCTAACATATTACCAATGCTATATTGTATAATTCTCACATAATTTTTACAGTGAACATCAAGACTAATTATTTTTGCCACATTGGGTTTGAAATGGAAAGTTTCGATAATTACTCGTCGTACCGCCCCTGATATTGCCGCCCGGAGCAAGATGTCCTGTTTACCCCCTCCGCCAGTCCGGGCCTGCTTCAATCAATCAAAAATAATTCACAGCTGGAATAGATATACTTGATTCAAAAGATTGATGAATAACAAGACGCCATGCGAGTTTGACGTGCATTTGCTGCTCCGATAATTTTCTCATCCGTTGCTTTAATAGTGTCTGTTAGCTGCTATTCAGTTTGCTCGGTATAGTGTTTTTTACTTTGCACCTCGTGTAGTATTTCACTTTCCGGTTTGTGCCTTATCTTCCACGTTTTTACTGATTTGAAATCATCATTTGTCGAAATGTTTCGTCTCACGGATACAGTAGCCTGACATACATAGTGTCACTTACATTACCGCTTCGTTGTGTGATACGAAAACAGTAAACAGACCATTACTCGTGTATGTGTGTTGTGTATTACTAGTACCAGTGATTATCATCTGATCTACGTTTTGATCTTTCATATATTTAAAATGTCACAACAAGATAAGAAAATCTGTGAAGGTTGTACTAAACCTGTCTCATCCTGTAGGCTGTCGCCACGTGTAATAATATTCATTTCGCATCAGGATGTATTGCACAGATGTAATCATCCGTGGAGTGTGAACAGGCTCATCGATTGTTCAGATGCTTCTTCACATCAAATTGAGTTTCATCTTTGCCCGAGGGCTCGTCTCTGCTGAAGTAAATATAAAAGGCTCATCCATATGAAGAATTTTTCGAAATTTCGTGATGAAATGGCTCGAGTTTTACGAGGACAAATGGATTTCTCTTAGTCAAACTATTCTTTCCCTCACTGCAAGATCGACTGAAGTTGAGAACAAACTCGACGTTTCAAAACAAGACCGCGATTCTCGTGATCTTGGAAACGATTATTCATGAAGTCAACGACGACAGAAGCGATCTCGCAATATTATTATTGTTGGTATTGTTGGACGCGGACAATCAACAGCAAAATGATGCAGCAGAGGTGAAAACATACTACTCCGAAACATTAATCCTTCCGTTCATGATAATATTAGGTTGCATAGAATCGGTAAAAGGTTGCGAGTGGCTTAACACAGACCTATTTGTGTTTCTTCTTCCATCGTCTCAGGATGTTATAAATATCTTGAAACGTAAATCTAATCACAATGGATACCGTTTAAAATTTATCAAGATCGAACTGTTCAAGAAAGAAATTATTTAACCACGTTACGTGCGGAATTGAAGAATCTGATCGATGGTGGTGATACCAACAAAACAATCAAGTATATAAATGGATTGCCAACGATTGTTGACACGCGTACTGTGCCCTGTGAAAAAACCTATAACTCACCCTTTGATATACTATCAGAATGTTCGTGGTCTTCGTACTAAACTTCCAAAGATTTGCAAATTTCCACTTTCATCTCTTTACTCCTACGTATGATGTCATTATCTTCTCTGAAACCTGGTTAACGGATAAATATATCTGATGAAGAATTGTCTCTTTAATGATTATGTCTTGTATCGGTTGGACAGGAGCAGGCGCCCACCAGTGTTTTTTTCTCGAGGAGGTGATGTGCTGATTACTGATCAAAAGTATTTGAATAGTGCATTGGTTGATTTGCCGCCTACTAGCGTGGAACATATTCTTGTCAAGTTGCAGTTTAATCTCGAAGTCTGTTTTTATTGGAGCAAGTTAACTTCCCCTGCCTCATCGTCATCTCTCTACCTTGAACATTTGTGTGTTTCTCTGGCCTGTGTACTGTGTCAGGATTCATGATTCTTCAATTTTCCTCTTCCAGTGACTACAGGCATCTTCCGCAGTATGTGGTTTGGCGCAATGACGACTCTTCTTCCTAACGGCATCCCGATTTCGTCCTGAGTGCTGACACTGAATGAAAGGTCTTCGGTGGAGATTTTGACTGAATATTTCAACTACTTTGGTGTATATAAAGAAAAACAATATTTACAATGATTTCAATGGTATGCTGGACTCGATTTTTACCACCGATGAGTATGTTGAAAACTAGTAGTCCGGTTGATGACCTCCTACTATTGTGATGCTTATCATCCCCTATTGGAAATTAGATTGTATTCTCTTTCATTGAGATCTTTGTCTTGTACCGACACGTACCGGTATAATTATAAATTGGCTGATTTTTTCTATGCGGCAGCATTTGAATCAAATTGATTGGGATTTGGAGTTACAAAATGCATGGATGTAAATACTGCTATTAGTTTTTGTATGATCAACTTTCTGCTTGGCTATTGAGTTGTACGTTCCGGAAAACATTGATCAAAAGATCTATTTATCCTCTTTGGTTTACTTCACTGAGCTCAAAAAAATTAATTAGAAGAAAGAAAGATTGCCCATATGATTTACAAATCGTTTTATATTCGCGGCGATTATTTAGCGTTCTCTTTTTGCGTGCTCAATGTAAATCACGAGCTCGAAGCTTGTTATTCGAATTACATTCGCCAAAGTTGAGACTAATATTCAAAAGCGATGTTAAAATCTTTTGGAATTTTGTTAACAGTAAGCGTTCATTTTAACGACTTACCTAGTACTATCATGTTAAATACTGTAGTTGCTGACTCTGCAGCTGGAATGGCTAACCTTTTTGCTGATCACTTTTCATCGGTTTTTGCTTCACATAACTCGGTTAATGTTAACCATTCTAGACATGATATGTCATTTAACATGCTTTCTGATTTGGCTATTACCATAGGAGAGATCTACTCTGTTCTTGATTCGTTGGATACGAGCAAGGGCCCAGGATTTGATGGCCTTCCCGCCGTTGCTGTTCCAAGTCTTGCAAATTTATTCTTTCTCGACCGCTTTGGATTATCTTTCAATAAATCTCTTTCTTCCGGATGTTTCCCTGCTGAATTGAAAACGAGCCTGAGTCTCTCCTATTTTCAAGCATGGTAATAAACTGGATGCTGAGAATTATAGACCTATAAGTATATTTTTCTAAAATGTTATGTCTAAGATTTTTTTGAGCGCGTGGTTGTTGACAAGATTATCTCCTTTGTTGTCTCCTCTTATTATCCCGGAACAACATGGTTTCATGTCAATAGAGGTTCTACTACTACGAATTTGGCTGCTGCTCTGTAATTACACCCGCCATTGCGCTTGTAGAATAACTCTGAAGTTGATGTTATTTACACTGATTTCAGTAAAGCGTTTTGATACTGTATCTCACAGCGTTCTTCTATCTCTAAGTTGAGTAGCTTTGGAATATCTGGTAATCTGAGTGACAGTTGGTTCCAGAGTTACATTTAACTGATCGGGTGCAGATGGTAAAAGTTCAGAACTCAAGTTTCTTCTGAACCGATTATACCTTCTTCGGGAGGAGTGCCCCAGGGATCCCACCTTGGTCCACTTTTTATTTTTTGCTATTCACCAAATGACATTGGGCAGGTTCTCAATGATTGTGATTTCCTGGTATTTGTTGGATGATCTAAAATCTTCAAGAACATAAAATGTCTTGCGGATGTTCATCACTCACAGTCAGTATTATCGAGATCAGATTCCTTGGTGCACCCGTAATTCTCTGCATCTGAACTTAGAAAAATCATATGTGTAAATTTCTGAGAATCTCGCGGTCAAGGAATCCTCTCATATTCTCCTACAAGATTGCAGATGTTACATTGAATACTGTTAAATCTTATGTTGATCTTGGTGTAGCTATAAATGATGAATTGGTTTTCTGAGCATTCTGTGAAAGCTTGTGGTACTGCGCTGAGAAATCTCGGCTTCATCAAAAGATTTTCTAGTGATTTCAAAGATGTTAGGTCATTAAAAGTACTATATTCCTCTTTAATTAGACCCCATCTTGAATGTTTATCATATTGAGTTGAAAATAACAATCAAAATTAATAAAATATGAGAAATTCAAAAAAATCCAAAAAAACCCAAGTGGGTTGGGTTTTTTTCCACCCTGGAACCAAGATACTGTGTAAGCTGATAGATTCACACATCCGACGCAGGGCGTTTCAGAATTGGTCTTTCCGTTTCCTGTGGCATCTTCTGAACCCAAAATTCAACAACTTTTCGATTTGGCGAATTCTTTTTCAGGCTTTTTGTTGAGATATAAGCATTTTTAGGTTCTTCTCCAAATCTTCTTCGGCACCTGACTTTTCGAGTTGTCATTTACTGATCAAACGCTTACAAGAGTCATGCAATTGCCAAACTCTCGCAGCTGTTTGATTTTCAACTATCACGCCAGTTCCTTTTCGATACGACCATGAAAAAGCCCGTGCGATTGCTCACTCCGCTTAATCGTTTCGAAAAGTAACTCGTGATTTAGCCAGTTTCGCCTAATCAAGACTTTGAATATTTCAGAAAGCCATGAAGCCTGAGCAATTCTCAAGCCGCGTAACAATTCCAAAATAATATTCGTGTATCTTCGAATATTTTCACTCTACCTCAGCCATGAAGATTGAAAGCAATTTCTCGCACCGCGTAACTGAGGTATCTTGAAATCTCGAAGTATGAGGCTACGACTGTACTAAGTCCAAGTCGACTAGGAGAGCCATGAAGTTTGAGAGTGATTTCTCGCACCGCCTAACTACTCGAAGTCAACGGTTCGTTCTGAATCGAGTGTCGTTTTCTCAAGCTGAGCAAAAGACCTTTCTCGATCATTTCACGGGTTTATATACCCTGTTTCATCCCTACTTTCTTAAATTCCAGATTTCTCATCCTTCTTGTGTCGGTTTGTTTCTCTAGTCGAGCTTTATTTAACTGAATATTCCCGTGTAGAAATTTTCCTGGGCGTCCTGTATTGGCCAGAATACAGGCCCTGTAATGGGCATATGTTAGGTATCCAACATAGAGCTACCTAGTCTTAGCCAGCAAAGGGCCTACCCAGGTTGTTATTATTAGCCCCGACTTTTTAAGCTTGAGTTACCCGTATACAGCCCATGGGGGGCCAAGTTGAGCTACCAATGTGTTTCCCTGTGATGAGAATCTTGGTGCCTAACTACAGGCCGTGTAGGGCCTACCCAGGTTGCTATTATTAGCCGGCAAATTTTTCTTGATGGGACAAAACTATCTTTTTTTCTTGTCATTTCTGTGAGTGCAATAATTTCCAAAAGATTACTGCTAAATAATATACAAAGTGAATATTGTTTTTATTTTATAAACTAGTAAGGTGAACTCTAAACACTGAACAAAATGTGGCAAAACGTTTCTGGAACATTCCAGATACTGCTGATGGCCTACCATTGTAACGTTTCCGAATAAAATGTCTCAAAATAACATGTCTACCGTTCTTGAAATATCAAACAGTGTTTTACAGATGTTATTTTAAAGCGTTTCATCCGAAACGTTACAAAGGCGAAATATTAGCAATCTGGAACGCTCTAGAAACATTTCGTAACATTTGATTCAGTGTTTCAAGTTGAAGATTCCATACATTTATATTGTGTTATAAGTTTGTTTGATGTTCATGCGAAGAACTTTGTTAATACTTTACACCGATTTGTTGTTATTTTTTTTTTTAATATAAATCAACGTTGACAACGAGCAACAACAGAAAAATATTTCATCAAAAATTATTATGTCCAAACTATTGGCTAACTAGGTCAAAAAAACCAAAGAAAAGTAACTCCGTGATTAATTTTAGGGCCCAATAATGCTTTTCTGGTTTTTTGATGGAGTGAGATAATGGATAAACATAGTACACTGAAAAAAAGGTATGGCTCTCACAGCTCTACTATTTATGTGTTCTTGCTGTCAGGAGGTATAAGGAGGCCAGTACAGCTCCACAGCCGAACGCGTCGCTATCATAGCAATCTGTCGGCTGTGGGAGCTATACTGCATCCTTATACCTCCTGACAGCAAGAACACATGAATAGTAGAGCTGTGAGAGACATACATTTTTTTCAGTGTAATGTTGGGTGGAATGTTTTCTCCGTAGAATATTTGTCTTATTTAATCATTTTCGCAACAATTTATTATACCTCCCAAGGCCCTAACATCGAAGCCTGCATTGGCCCCATCTTGGGTACCTCACATAAGCCCAAGTTGGGAATCCAGTACAGGCCCCGCAAATGGGGGCGTGATAATCCTGTCTAGGACCTGTAATAAAAGTAAAGACGCCTAGTTTGGCCCTGGCTACCGCCAAGAATCAATTTCCACACGGGTTATCTTCTGTGTGTGAGTTATGTTCTCTTTCTTCCTTCAATCGGCTCCAACTAGAGAAACAAACTGACCCGTCGCATATACGTGCTACATGGTTGTATGCGTGTACGTCTTACGTATTCACATAGCTCAAGCATTGATTTTAATCCTTTCATTCGAATCAAAACGAACCTCGTGAACTCGGAACGTTATCATACTTCGCATTGAATGAAAGAATAGTTTTTCTTTCAAATCAAAATCAAATCATCAGATCGAGATGTTATACTTTGCATTAAGTCCAAAATACAGCAATATTTCTTTTCTCTTCAATTAAAATTAAATTGCCAAATTGATACGTTACAACGTATAGAAACGGATACTATTTTGAGCAGTATTGGCTGTCATAGACATGTAGACATTCTGTAAGTCAAACAGGTTGGGAACTGATATAGTTTGCGCTTGTATCCGTATTTGCCAATCAACCCAAATAAGGACAGTTTCTCTCCGTATCTATCCAGAAAAGCGGTGATAAAAAATCAAACTTTTTCCATTACAAACGGATAGGATTTGTTCCTAGTCGTTTCTAATGGAATTTTTAATAATGTAACGTTTTCTGAACGTTCAGAAAACCTCCCACGTTCTATAGACCTCTCATAAACGTTCCAGTAGCACGTCGTGCTGTCTGGGGCAAGGTCCATCAATTTATTTATACTATGCACTGTTGAAAATTTCTGGACAAAACTTCGAATACACGTAACGGAAGCAATTTCCAATCACGTAACTGAAAAATTAAGTTACATGTATATGAAATTTCAGTTACGAAAATATACATAAATCCGTAATAAAATGTAGTAAAATTTGAAAATTCCATCACGTGTAAATGAATTCTCAATTCAAATATCAAGAATTGGAAATTTCAGTTACGGATGTAATTGGTGAAAAAGTTATGAAATTTCAAAATATTTTTAACAGTGTGGTTGGTTCCTATACAGCATGAAATTTCAAGAACACCTCTCCGTTTTCATATCAATTCTTCAAGATATCACATGAGTTTGTCCAGAAATAGCGATAAACTTAATCATTCAATCAACGTCCTTAGTATTGAAACTTATAATCGTTATCCATTTCAGGAGACAGATCATCAACATTCTACAAGACGAAGCAGATCAATCAGCTCTGAAACATTTAACGAGAAAAATCACGACTCCGATGGATTCGAGAAACGAAACATAGATGAAATTGACCACGTTGGTTGGGGCGGTTTCTCCAAAAGATTACACAATTTTGTCAGCGACAAATCTTCAAGACAGAACCATCACCGTTAAAAAACACATCTCAGCCGATTTGAGAATCATGGTCACGTTCTGCAAACATTATTCGGTTAAATGATAATAACTTCAAATAAAAATATCACACTTCGCTGAAGGAAAGTACCATAAATTCACAATCGATATTTACATGAACACCTTTCTACTTACTTTTTGGTTATGTTGTATGGTTGTATCATCAATTTATTGAAATTTGTTCCAATTTTTATTCTATCCAGAGAAGAGAGAAGAAGTGAGAGTAAAAGTGTATGCGCCCTGCTGGAAAAGGACGATTGTAAAGGATTCATTCGAATCGAAATTTAATCCACTCCAATTTATTTCAATTCTTCCAACTGTCTATGGATTGGGATTTATCATTTGTAATTCGTACCAATTGCCAATGAAATTCTGTCAGAATATGTGCATGCATATTGATTCGCCTCAATTCATTATAGCTGATGACAATCAAAATCCGTATGAATTTACTATTATGAATGTGTGGAATAACAGTAACAATTCCAATCGTTCTCAATTTGAAGAGAATGATTTCAATCCTCCTGAATTCAAAACATTACACTGTTAGAAATTTCTGCATTACTTTTAATCTTTTGCTGGAAGCTGTTTTCAAGGACAGGCATGAATTCAGTGTCATACACATTTTACATTAAATTTAATGTAACCTACAGCATAAGCTATAGTTGTTTCATGTTTTTATACATCAAACGTAATGTAGAATGTATATGAACCTGAATTCATGTACGTGATTGCAAAAAACTTCCAGACATTTATGACAGTGTAGAACGAGCAAACGCATTCAATCCGATTGGATTTTTCTAATCATTTTAATCCCCCTTCTCCAGCAAGATGTGCGCTCACAGGAATGGATAGACATTGAAATGTGAATAATTTTCATTGGGAATAAAGGATAATTTGATGAATAAATTCCACAGTACTGTTTGGTTACATCATATGTATTCAATTCTTTTTCCAATTCAACATACAGCATCGGGTATCGTCACAATAGTTATTCATTATTGTACATATGCCATATATGTATATATGCGTATGTGTACATATACTCAGTTGTTTTCATTGAAATTACCCAAGCCAAGATAATTAGAATTTCCACCTTATCCATAATTCATCCCAAAACGAAGCATAGGCATAGATTGATTATGAAAAACAATAAAATTTGTTGACATTTAATGCAGAGTATATTCATTCGTAGGCACAACTGCTTGAAAATACAATATTAATTTACAGTCAAATAATTTCCAAATAAAATACTTTTACCAGCATTTTAATTCAAATGATGAAACTTCTTACCATTCTACCAGCACAAGGTTTTAACGATAATAGATTTTTTTATAAGGATATTGATATAATTTTGCAAGTTTCGAAATCCATTTTTCATGGAAACGGTAAGAGGAGCTCAATCAACAGAATCGATATTATCACCTTTGAATTCCTGTGATGATTTCACCGCGAGTTCTTTGTTGAACACATCCTATTAAACTCTGAGACTTTTTATGCACAAAAGCCGCTGGATTTTTCTCCAATGAAGAAAAAGTAAAATTTGGATCAAAATCTAGAACAGAGCTTTCTAAAGGATCTCTAGAACGAATTTAAATGACACAGTAAAAATTTCATCTAACGACATTCACGTTCATTTCTAAGATTTTAACTCTGTTGGTGTCCCACAGATGTTGGTTTCTAAAAGCTTTTTCAAACGTCTCAGGAATGTTCATTCAATACGTTGGGGAATACGTTTTTTGGGGACATTGTTTTCACATGCTCTGGTACGTTTTCAGAACGTTCTCAATACGTTATATGAAAACCACGTATTTCATCTCTAACCTACACAAATGTATATTTAAATTTTTACTAGGGAAAAAACTCTGGTGAAAATGAAGCGTATACACGAAGCGCAGAGGAAGCGTATACAAAGCGGAAAATATTTCAATTCCCTCTTCCTGAAGCGGGTGATGCCCGCTTGCTGTAAAGTGAGGAAATCATAAGTTCCATATACGCTTTATAAGCTCTCAATCCCGTTGTACACACGCTTTAAGTGAAGTCATAGTGAGTTACATTAAGGGGATACCAGCGATCCTCGCCGATGCAACCCGCCATTCAAGCGTACCGACTGAGTAAACATTTTCTTGGCAAAAATACTCTGAACTGAATTCACGGAAGAGTATGAAATTTTCAGGAATCAATCTTGGATCCTTTATCTATTGCTGTACATTACTTAAATTTGGATTTTCGAAGAAACATTTTTTCCCCAGTCGGCAACACAAACTTTTTGTTCGAAACTCCGAATTCGGGCAATGAACAGCAGTAGATAAAGGATTGAAGATTGATTCCTGAAAATTTCATCCTCCTTTAAGAATTCAGTTCGAAGTATTCTTGCCGAGAAAATGTTTACTCAGTCGATAATTCTGTATGGCGGGTTGCATCACCGGGGATCGCTGGTATCCCCATAAGCGTGTGCAAATCATACCTATTCTGACTTCAAATTAAATCTTTGAGCGATTGATCCCAACGACGATTCATGGCTCGGAGGATAAAACCCTCGTCTGCCACGGTGGAAATCATTGGTTCAATTCTCGCTATGAGGTGCCATTTTTATTTAAGTTTCATAATTTTACACGCTTCCTTTGCTTCAATTCCCTCTTCACATACTCTTGGTATCCCTCCCATTCAAGCTCTGTATACTTTCAATCAACGTTTCGATTACCCTCCAACATACGCTTCATTTACTCTTCATTCCAGCTTCCATTTCACCACCCACATAGCACAAATGTCTCAGTAATACGGCCAGAACATTCTGGAGATATTACTGAGACATTTGTGCTATGTGAAGAAAGTACCAAACAACCATAAAAATATGTTTTGTATCGAATATTTGGACAAATTCCATTCCAAAGTTCAAAACTATTGGTAGATTGTAAATTATCAAGAATTAAGTCAGTATATTGAAATTCACATAACCTCAAAATTGACACGAAACAAAATTCCACTACATTCAATGTATTTAAGAGATGCAACTGTGATTTATTGAATCTATCGATACAGGCTTCATCGCAGTTCATTTGCATCTTCTCGAAATGAAGAATATTAAAAGATTTGGCACAAGTTTGATCATTAACAAATTCCCATTTTACATGTTTCATAAACGTTCCACGAGGCTCTTTTATTTCTCCCTTATTTTCATAGTTCACATTTCTCCGCCAATGTTCAACTGGCATTCTACCGGAGTCCTAGGGAAAGGATCCGTGGCGATTCTGTGCAAGTTTATTATGAATGTGAATATGAAAGAGGTAACCCAGATAGAAAAATGTCTCCATAATGCCATCATAATGGTGACATGCACGCCAAGAAATGTTCGCATCATGGCGCCAAGGTGTTTCCGCATAAAGCATTGTTATTGGTAGCAAAACGAGGTGATGGCACCATATTTGAAACATAATGTTTACATTCTATGCATCATTGCAAGCTGAGCGGAGTTCATGATAGTATGTTTACGGCACGTTATGTTACAAAACATTCAGAGCATGCTTTTCTATCTGGTTAACACTAACCCAGCATGCACGGGGTGTGAACAGTGAAAATCGTTAGTGAGTTCATTACTAGACGTAAAAAATTGATCATCCTTGAAGATTATTCATGGGGGTATTCCCCTCAGTGATGCCACAAATTTTGAGATCCAACGGCCCACATCCGATCAAATACTTCTGTTGATTGGAATGACCAATATATTCCGGTCTCGACACTTTTGTTTCTTCGTCCCTGGCAACACAGAGCCCCTTAAAACATGGGAACCCAAACAAGGGGAATTTTAGGAGTTTTTCACTGAAAGAAAGAGATGTGGGAGCTTGTAATTTTCAAGATATATTCATCATTATTTCAACAAGAAATCACGTGCATTTGAATCAACATTTATCAATATAGAACATAATAGCACACAAAGTACACGCTGCACAAGAAAAAGAACTAATTTGAATTTCACGTGATAACTAACGACATAATTATGTGAGAAACATTAAACATCAAAAATTTCAATCAGGCAAGAAATCATTCAAAATATACATCTCAAAGAAAATGGTGACTAGTGGAAGGAGAATTTGATGTTTCTTTAATTTTTCCATCAATTTGAAAAGCAACGTATATAAGGTATTAGACTCAAATCTAATTTTCCTATTGTTTGTTTGTAGCTCTCATGTAACAATTGTGGTAAGATAAGTCTGTAAATGTAGATAAAGAAATCTGATAAAGAAGATTTGAATAAAGATTTGGATTAAGAAATTCGAGACGAAAACGTAATGGTGTTTTCAATTTTTTCCATTAGTCTACTGATTCGCACGTCTCTGTAAATGGAAAATACCATTTGATTATTACAATCATAATTCCTACACAGAAGAACGTTAGTTGCAAGACTGGCCTCCCATGGAACGAAATTTGTTCCGGTGGAATGATTGCAAACTAATCGCATTTATAATTTCTCTTTGAGTGATATATAACAAATCTGTAAAAGATTGTGCATTGGTTCAATTTTCATTCAGTTGGAACGTACTCTGGTCCATGCGAGGCAAGCCTAACATTTACTACACCTTCGATAAATCAAGAGGTAACATTAAATTGCTGTAGTTCATACTGAAATATCCATTATATTTATTTAGTATGACCATTGCGCCAAATTTTTGTTTTCATTGGAGACCTTGGTTGATTGAATAAGAGTTTCGATACACGTATATTACGGCAATTTAACACTGTCCCTATAATCACAACAGTTCTTTCTCTGTGGAATGGAGCTCATAATGTTATCTTTGAGAGCTTTGTGCTGGCTGGGTGTCGTATGTCCATGGCTGTACCAATTATTATCCCAATTATGGAGATACAATTATTATTCTAGTACAGAAAATTAAAATGTAAGAGATTTATTTGAGACAGTTGAATCCAAATTTTCTCTGAGCAAGAGGCATTCCTGATTACACAAATCCTCAAAATCTCTTCAAATCGAAGAAGATTTAGCAAGCACTTTACTCAGTTGTGGTGCATGGAGAAAATAAAATAATAATGGCCACTGTAAATCACAATAATCCACTAAAAAATAAATGTATCTCATGTAGTACCGCTTCTTAGAGCACTCATCACTGTCTTGCCAGCAAAGACGAACTTCATTCCAGTTCTCATGACTGTGATTACATTAATCTCTACTATATTTCGCTGTATTTGTTTTTGCATCGATTCCTGTTCTTCGCAGTAACCAATGATGTTCTTTTCTCTCAGTGTAAGATTTAATCAAATTCAAAAGTCCCATTGAGAGAAACCACTGAAAATTACCAAATCTCTTTGACGAATGATCAGATAAGATTTAGCCGGATCTTGGTCCAATTTGAATGGAATTTGGCGAATAGATTCATACAAAGAGTTAGGCCACTCCAGAATTTTCAGGAAACTCTAGATTCTTTCGCACAACAGATGTTCCTTGAACATCTTGAAAATAATGAGCCAAAATATAAAATCAGAGAATGAAGGGATATGCTGCTACAAGTTCTTTGTATTAAATTGAGTATTTTGTTCAGTTTTGTATACAGCGATAAGAGTTCTAAGTCAACTGAATGAGTCTTGGGTCCAAAATCATAATCGAGTATTATGAGGCTAAAAACTGAGAATCAAGAGTGCGGAGATCAGGGATTATGGTTGATCTCATCAACAGGAGTGTTGTATTGAATACAGGCAGTTGGATCTAAAAATTTTTTGCATCATTGATCGAATGAGAAAATTGTATTGAATATAGGAACAAATGTTGCTTTGTATGTTTATAATGACGGTTTTCTCTCAACTGTAAATTCAATTGACGCGATGACCATGAAAATTGGGCTGAACAACTATAATCTGTGCCCGCAGACTGACATGTAGCATGTCAAACTTGCAGGAAATCACTGTCCAAAGTATCAGAAGAGGTATAGATTACCTTGAAAACACCTGGGAAAGAAACATGGAGAAGGCATATCATTCTAGACAGTCAACTGTATGGTGGCGTCACGGATTAGGAAAATATAAAAATTATGTATAATTTGTTCGTACTGGAACCTTCGAACACATTTCTAAAACTGAATGACATGATCACAGTTGCCAGGTAAAAATCTGGAATGCGGTGATGATTCCTTCTTTTGAAAACTGAAATCTGAAGAATGGTCAGATACGTGAGCATTATCCAATCACTGAACTATCCCTTTTTTATTTAGTAACCCTGCTCATGTTTCAAAGAAATTTTCATCAATCGATTTCAGAATTTTGAATTCATTCAACTCCATATTCAAAACTGGATTATATAAACATATATGCACAACCAGAAGAGAACATGAAGCTCCGACAAACGTTCAGGGTAGATCAACATAAATGAGACTGTACTCCGTTGGAGCTCAAGTTTAGATTTATGAACATTCGACGAAAGTCTGATGACCATTAAAATGTGCTCTTGAAAATAATTCCGAGGAAGGTTTGAAGAACGTTCATTGAAGGTATACCGAAGATTCGCTCAAGTTTCAATTTTTCAAAATAAGTTTTATTCAGTTATGTTCTTTTCAGAAAGAAATGAACGATAGAAGAAATTATAATCATAATTGGAATTCCCTCTGAAAAATGCTCAACTGAAACTCGAATGAATCTTCGGAGAATCTTTGATAAACGTTCTATGAACCTTTCTTGGAACCATTCTCAAGCGGACATTCCAATGTTCATGGAAACTTTGTAGAACGTTTACGAAGCTAAAAGTTGGTTCCAACGGACCTTCAAGCTGATCTACTAACTGAGTATGTTGATCTATTCTGGACGTTTGTCGGAGCTTCATGTTCCCTTCGGGAGATTTTGTCGAAGTACAATGTCATTCATATATATTATAAACAATTTTCTCACGATGTTTCCTTGAGGTTTTCAAGTTTTGTTTCCAAAATACACTATCCTCTTTGGCTGGAGATAATACTGCTCATTTATCCTCCCAAAAACAAGACGTCAGCGAAAAAATATCGTACCTTCAATACATGGACCGAGCTGACCGCGCATGCAAGAGGGAGAGCTAAAATGTGAGAGTGCGCAGAACCCACAACGCATCCATATGCCCAGACAAAAATTCCTGGGTGGCCGGGATTCCCAAATTCGCATGTGGTCTCATGTTCCTGACCGGAACTCGCCAGCTCCTGCCCGGGACCAGCCAAGTCCTGCCTGAAACCCCTCAGGTTCCGCCCGAGCCTGGCGGCCAGGGCAGGATCCCGCTCAGGTCACCACCTGGCAGGTCCCGTACGGGAACCTGACTGGTCCCGAAGGGGAACCTGAGGACTTCCGGGCAGGACCTGGCTGGTCCCGGGCAGGACCTGGTGGGTCCCGGGCAGAACCTGGCGGGTCCCGGTCGGGAAAATGAGACCACATGCAAATTTGGGAATCCCGGCCACCCGGGAATTTTAGTCTGGGTGCATATCAAATATAATGAGAGATAATGGATGCACAAAAGATTTGCGCGGTCTCACATTTGGTTTCTCTCTCACATACGCGATCCATATATCATTGGTCCATGATACCATCATCATTTTGTGAAGCGTTATCAGAAAACGAATTTTTTTGCAGTTCATTGGGGTTATAACAAAAGCTCGTTTACAGAATTTCGATTCATTCTATCATTCGATCAGGTGAGGCCGAATGGAAAAAATTGGCTATTTTGTTCTGTTCTGAAGTGACCTAACCCCCTGATCAGGGATATGATGTAGCTGTGGTATCAAATTTATGTACCCAATCAGAAGTTTTCTGGCATATTAGTACTATAGAACATTCTTTTTTCTAATGAAGTTGAAGCATACGTCACAATAATAATTTATAAGAGAGTATATACGATATTATGAATATTAATAATTTCGACCATAGTTAGTCTACGGTTCAAGCTATACACTTACACATTTGACGATCATAGCTATAACCAGAATATACAAGATTTTTGAAATTTCCAGAGCATGTTGTAAAAACAGTACACAATGCACGTGAGCTCATCGAAACTACTCCCTATGAAGTTCTAATGGTAGAATGGATACGATATTATGTTTCAAATACACTGAAGTTTCAGGCATCGCGTTTTCCACGCAATCTGGGATATTCGTACGATAGAATAGGTGTTCAAAAAATTAAAATTCCAGAATTTTCAATGATTATATTTCTGAATCATTATTTCACGTTACTAATGATTATATATTAAAATTATATTGTTGAACATCTTAGTTTCATTAGTTTTAAGACGAGGATTAAGCTAGCTGTGTACATCAGTTGGTAATGATAAACTTAGTTGGATAAAGTTACATTGTAGAAAACTGCGTAAATTTCAATGCTATTGAGAAACGTTTGAATATCACCTCACAATGTTCGGGTTGTACAAGAACAGATCACGTTAAACTCCTGCACAAATTGTTTCTCATTCAAATAACCTCCTCTGGAGTTTATTTAGAACTGGAATCGAATGTGTAAATAAACTCTTCAAACTGTAACAGCCCTTTCATTTATCATTCGGAAGGAAAAATTCGATAGATGTGTTCCGTTACTTCGTGCATGGACAACTCTGTTTTTAAAATATCTCCTTTCAATACAAAACTCCAAAAGCACCTAAGTATCCATATTGATTTCCAATGAGGGGAAAACACGTTGACCATGATGCACAGAAAGGAATGATCCCAGATAACACACGAAGAATTCTTTTTCAAACACAAGAATTGAACTCTTCAAGAACTCTTTTCGAACTAATGGATTCATAAAAAGCTCTAGAAGTGGGCAATGTTTGGGACATAACGAGTTTTTTTGGGAATACCAATCATACAACTTATTCTACGCGAAATGCCATAAAAATGTTGAATCGTTTGCTTATGTTACATTCTTCTATCCCAAAGTCTCAAGCGATGAAAACGTTCGAAGTTTATCTCCATAGCCAAAAAATGGAATTAAAAGATCGTATGTAATCAGATGTAGGCTTTTATCAATTTTCAACGCTATGGCATAACATATTTCCAAAAAGATGATTCCATTCGTGGGTAGCTCATTTCTCACAACAGGGAAGATTCCTCAAGATCGTGTAACAATAAACGAATGAACGCTGATCAGTTCACCAAGCGTCGCGTCTCTAATATCCCATCGAAGGCCAACGTTCGTATTAGCAAACTTCGATAGAGTAATCGATTTGCGATAGATCATTACGTATTCAAATAAGACAGAATGCATCTTCTGTATATCATAGGATGAAATATGATAATTCAAAAGTGAAACATTTATTGCCGTTGATTTGCAGCATCTCTTGATCCCTCTCCTGTCTCTTTTTCATGATCTTTAGAGTTTCTATCTTTATAATCGCGACGATTGTAACGATTTTCAGGATCTCTACGATCTCTCTGGGATACTTGACCTCTATACTTACGATTACCAGAATCCCGAAAATAATTATGATAACCTCGTGAACGATAAGGAGGTGACTCGAACATAACTTTCTCCGATTTCGCTGACCTCACGCTGCTACAAAGTTGGGGTAAAACTGTACCGTCTCCATCCGAAGTCTGCTCGATTTGTTGCCTGTCGTGGCGACTCCTCCCATTTCTGTGATAATTATTGTGGTCAAAGCTTAAAAAATAAATAACGAAAAATTAAAAGAATTCACAACAAAAATTCAGTTGCAAGAAACAAATAGCTCGAGTCCAAATTAATCATCAATTTTCATCGAACCCTGGTGAAAATGAAGCAGCGTATGGAGCGACGCGGAAGAGTAAACGAAACAGCAACTAAGCGCGAAAGAAGCAGAAATTAAAACGTTCTTATGCTTCATTTGCTTCAACATTCGCTTCTGTGAGCAAAAATTTTCACCAGAGAAAAGTCAACAAAGATCTGATAAAAAATCGGATTTTGATTTCGTGACACAATATTTTCAAAGAAATGAATTGATTTGAAACTGACCTGCGATGCCAATAACTCTGCGTTTGAAGCGGTGGAAATTTATGATGTAACGACTGTTCCGGACCTGCATCCGTAGGTGAACCTCTGTTATGATGTTCGTTATTACCATCTCGCGATCTCCCACCTCTATTACTGGTTCCAATATTTGGCGCGGATTTCAGATTGGCAATTTCTCTTCTTTGATCAGCAGTTTCTCTGCGTAATCTTCTAATTAGAGCTTCCGCATCTTCAAGACGTTCCGTCAAACTCACTTGTACCGGATCCAATCTTTCGTTCATTTGGATTCCAATTTCTACAGTTTCTACTTTGCTGTTTTCAACCGCGTCTGATTTTCTGTAACGAAATTCTCATTATCTTTCTTAGTTTCGGTGATTTAATGTTATTCCTCTGCAAAACTCAATAACTTTTGATGAGTCCATTTAAAAGTTCCAATTGGTATGTTTTCTTAGCCTTCTTTACTTGGAATTCGGTGAGTTAGTGAAAATTATATGAATAACAATATCGCTATACACAGAAAAAAGTATTTCTTTGAATCTAACAAATTGTTATTTGGATAGGTCCGAATTAATATTTCTTCTGGAGAAATATTTTTTTCATCTGAAAAAATTGATTACTTGATCTCTCCTCCAAATAACAAATTTGTAACAAAAGAATATTTGTTTTCTTCAAAAGAATATTTATTCAGACCTATTCAAATGACAATTCCTTAGATTCAAAGAAATAACTTTTCCCTGTGTGGATGAACCATGAAAAAACCCCCAGTTGTGATTTTTATGTCCGTATTTTCAAAATTACAGAAAACGGTCAAAGCGAAAGAGATATAAGAGGAAGAATAGCACAAGGAAAACAGACTTTCTACCAAAAGAAACAGTTATTATGCTCAAAGAATATTAGCTTGGAAGTAAGGAAGAAATTCTTTAAGAGTTACGTTTGGAGCATAGCATTAAATAATTGCGAAACTTGGACAATGGGAAAAACTGACCGACGAAGACTTGAAGTTCTGAAACGTGGTGTTCCCTGGTTAAAAAAACCCATCGATCCAGACCAAATCTCTCCAAATGGCTAAGAAATACTTGAAAGCATCGATACCTGACGATTGGGCGTTGATCAGATTTGACATCGTTGAACGCGAATAATTTTTTATTAATTTCAATTTTGAAAAAGATCTTTCTGCGTTTGCTACAGATACTGGTAAAGATAGCAAAATTCTCAAAGCAGCGGTAATATTAGGATAAACAGCAGTTAGATTGTTTGCAAATATAAATTGTAAAATTTGCGTCACATCGTTTTCAAATTTTCGCAGGAGAGGCTGGCCATGAATTATTTCTTCATATAAATCATTGCCGTCTATATCAGAACACCCATTAACACACAGTTTATCTTGCAAATTTTCGCATCATGCTTCTAGTTGAATTTCGTTTTGCGAAAATTTTCTTCGCCCTGGAATTCAGTTTAATGGAAAAAGTCTTTATCACATTGAGACAAGAAATTTTGAAATTGAAACATAAATACGTATATTCCCAAGTAACACAACAAGTTCTGAGAATATGGAAGGTTCCAAGGTATTCTGAGAAGGTTCCAGGTCATTCCTAGAATGTTCGAGCACATTCCTAGAACTTCTTGTGTTACTTGGGTTCCTTCTTGAATGTGAGAATATAAATTCAACTCAATGAGAAATTTTCCTATTGAAAACAACCCTGTTAGAAAAATCATGAAATTTTTTTCATATACAATTTATTAAACAGAATTCATAATGAAATATTGAATTCAATAATATAATTCCCAATATTAAGAATTTTCTTCTTAATTTTAATAACATATTTGTCAAATTTAATAAATAATCACCAAATTTCAGTAAGAAATCGTCAAAAAATTGAATTTTTCAGTAAGGAATTGTCATCAAATTATACTCTTGAGATTTGATAAACATATTTTATGAATTGTTATGATCATTCATACCTATTTACGATACACTTCTCTCCTTCAGTTGGAAGCTTATTCAAATAATTAAATATTCTTCGAATTGATGAAACATTCTTTGGTATTATTGAAGACACACGTCCCAAGTAACACAAAAAGTTCTAAGAATGTGCTCGAAGATTCTAAGAATATCCTGAAACCTTCTCAAAATGTTCGAGCACATTCTCAGAACTTCTTGTGTTACTTGGGGTTTATGATCCGTTCATTTCAGCTCTCAGTAAAGTAGAAATTTCTCAGAATCCATTGAAAAATTAAAGGCACCTGAAAGCGCCCCTCACCCCCAGGCACATGTGTCCACCGCACACATTGGACATATGGACGGCACGGCCCTGCTTGTAGTTATGTGAAGTACAAGCTTCTGGGCTATCTGGGTAGTTTTAGCCCCAAGTGTATACATAATTTATGCCTAAATTAATCAACTTTTACATAGTTGATGAAAATAATAAAATTGCACTAGTTTTTGGAATGCTCCAAGTACATCAAAAGTGGCTCGTGACATGACAAAACAATACTAATTTTCATAGTATATGAAAACACATGGTTTCAATATAACTGTTCCGTTATTGCAGATAGATAACACACGCCAACAAAATTTTGCAAATTTTAGTAACAGAAACTAGTACACACGTTGCTGAGGCATTTTGGTGCGCTGAATCCGAATCTGGCTGTAGAATTGCTCCATCGCGTCTGGTTTTAGAGATATTTCCACTTAAAAGTGTGAAAAACACTGTTTTTCCACATATTTGAGGTTACTGCAAGTCAAGAGGTAATTTTCTCCCACAAAACTCTCTCTGAGGTGCCTCTCATACTATGATTCATTCTCTTTCAAGTGCCGTTGAGTTTGCTCAATATCTTTTTTTTCATGGAGATACGACAATTTGAAATTTGGATGTCCATATATTCAGTAAATAGGTGAACTCCCAAATTTCAAATTGTCGTATCTCAATGAAAAACACAGATATTCAAGCAAACTCAACAGCGTTCGGAAGAGAATGACTTAGACTTTGAGGTACATCCACTATTTTTGTGGAATTAAATCACCTTCTGATTCTATGTCACCTCAAATATGTTGAAGAAAAACGTTTTCAGATTTTCAGGTTGAAATTTAGGTTGAAATATCTTGGAACCCTTGAATGCCAAAAAATTTGTAGGTACGCCTCAAAGAAAGAGTCATTCTGTTCCAAACGCTGTTGAGTTTGTTCGGAAATTTTTTTTCATTGAGATACGACAATTTGAAATTTGGGTGTTCACCTATTTACGGAATACATAGACATCCAAATTTCAAATTGTCGTATCTCAATGAAAAAAAAAGATATTTCAACAAACTCAGCGACATTTGGAAGAAAATGAGTTATCCTTTGGGGTACACCTACTAGTTTCGTGACATTCCAGGTTTTTGAGATATTTTAACCTGAATTTCAACGTAGAAATCTGGGAAACACTGTTTTGTGACATGCTTGAAGTCGCAGAAAACGAAGAAGTGATTTTTTTTTCACAAAACCAGTAAATGCATCTGAAAGTATAAGTCATTCTCCTTCAAATGCCGTCGAGTTTGCTCAAATATCTTTCTTTCTTCATTGAGATACAACAATTTGAAATTCGTGTTCATGTATTCAGTAAATATGTTGAAACACAATTTTCAAATTATCGTATCTCAATGAAAAAAAACTCGAGCAAACTCAACGGCACTTGAAAGAGACTGAATCATACGCCCTAACAGCAAAATGCTGAACAAATATGTGGCAAATTGTTGAAAACGTACAACAACAGTTTGAAGCAATTGCAAGGACGGTGCGTCGCCAAATGCGTAACAATATGCTGAAAATCTAGGATTTTAGCTTGAGTTATCATGTTGCTGGGGGGTTGCTTGGTTTCATGGAACTCTCAATCACATGCGTAGCAAATTCCCAGCAACTTCACAGAAACTTGATAAACAACTTAGCAGCAACGATTGCACAGCAACTTTTGTTGTATGCGCTATGAGAGGCACCTAGTTTTGTGAGAAAAAATTACCTCTTGACTTGCAGTAACCTCAAATATGTCGAAAAACAGTGTTTTTCACAGTTTTAAGTGGGAATATCTCTGAAACCTGACGTGATGGAGCAATTCTGCAGCCAGATTCAGATTCAGCGCACCAAAATGCTTCGGCAAAGTGTTTACTAGTTTCTGTTACTGAAATTTGCAAAATTTTGTTGGCCTGTGTAATGAATGAAAATGATCTGTCATGAGATAAAATGATTGATGTCGAATCTTTCAACAAAATGAGAATGAAAATTTATCTCTCTTTGTCGATGAAGGTTTTGATTGCTCAGTTTTCGAATTTAAAAAGTGAAAATTGAGTCAAATTGTGACCCTCATTGGAAAAACAAATCAAATGAGCCAGAAAATTATTTTGGTAAATTCATAAAAATAAAGATTCCCCGATTTCAAATCAAATTCCTTGACTTTACCCTGACTTTTCTCGGTCTTAACTGTGTCTTGTCTGACTTTTTCCAGAAAATGGCCAATTAGTTGAAATCACTATTGAATCTAGAAACATGGACACGTATAAACCATATTAGATCCGATTGAATAGACCTTTTGATATTTCCGGCTGTATATTGGCTCATTCAATTTTATTCATAAAATATTATCCATCGGCTACTATCGAATCTAAGCAAATCCGATCAATCTTCAATTGTCAAATATCGATGATTTCAAATATTTCCCAATCATTCTATGAGGTTTGCCAGAATCTTTGAATTGTTCAACTAGGGATCCAGATCCTGAGCATTGTTAACAACAATACATTGAAAACTATAAAATTTCCATATCGATGACAGATGAGTGAAATTCAAATACATATGATATTCCCAGCTAACATTCAGACATCTTTGAGATATTTGAATGTTAGCCAGATTATTGAAAACTTCGATATACTATAGAAATTCTATATTGCTGTATACTTTTTATAGAAAATTTTAAGTTGGATCATCTTGAGACTTACATTCTCTGCCGCTCTATTATGTCTTTGAGATATTGGTTTTGCTTCTTGGCTTCTTGCAATGATACTTTCAAATCCAGTAGATCTTTTTCTAGTAATTCAACTTGGAGAGGAGTATCATTCACAATAATTGGGCTACTCTGTAAAAATATAGATAATATTTGTTCAAGAGTGAATTCACTCTCCGCCCGACAAGCTCGGAGCAGCCCGGACAAGGCCAGGGCAGTCGGGCTAGTTCCTGTTCGGATTAGCCCCGTTCTGCTCGGTTTTTGTTTCAGGATCTGCTGGGTTTCATCCGAATTTGCCTGGCATTTTCAGTAGGGAAGATATTAAAATTCCGGGAGAAAAATGAGGTATAATCAGATATAATTAGATCTGATTAAGATTAAATTAGATATATTCAAGATAAAAGTTGATATGTTCAGATACAATGGAGATAGTTATATCTGCTGGGAATAGATAAATTTTGATCATATTTCAGATCATGCACACCCAGTGAACAATATTTCGGTCAACATTAGACACTGTCATAATTTTATCTGAGAGATATCGAAATGATCTCTGATGCGTCGATTTCTGTCAACTTCTTGATGTCTTCTCAAGAGTTCTGAATGCCACCTAGAAGTTATCTGTGATATCTTTCAGATAGGTTATGACATCAAAAAGGGTAGATCGATGCATTAGAGATCATTTCGACATCTTTCAGATAACATTATGAAGTTTTCAACTGACTGTTTACTGGGTAGTTAGATCCCGTCAGATCTAGCATCAGGTATGATTAGATCTCATCATATCAAATTAGATCTCATTAGATCAGACCAGATCTGCTTAGAAATGTATTCATACATGTTCAGAGCTCCTGAGATCAAAGCTCAGATCATGTTATATTCCAGAAGATCATACGTTAGATCTGGTTATATCTTATCAAATCAAACATCCAATCTTTGATACCGGAATCACCATACTACTCCCATATTCTCTCGATCGAAGGGTTTCTTGCTACTTTGAGAGAGGGTGTTTCTTGAGAGTGTTTGCGTGTATGTATTCCTACACCTTCGAGTGCTTTCTCAATGAAACGAAAACACGTCGAAAAGATGTCTTGCAAGATCATCTGAAAGATATCTTTGAGAGCTGTTTTAGATATCTAGAAGATGCCTTTCGTCTAAAAGATGTCTAGAGGGTATGCTTTAGAAAATCTTGAAAGAGATATTTTCGACTCGGAATGTTTATTGCGTTCTAACAATAATTACTGTTCCCATGAAGTTGATGAAAGCATTAATCCGAGTTGTGTTGGAATTAGATACTGAATTAGGAAAAAACATCCAGGATCGGTCCAGAATTGTGCTCCTAAAGTAATTTTAAATCTCGTTTTTTGATCCCTCTCCACCACTGCACGACGTTTTCCCGTCGTTTGCAGTCATCGGTCGACTGACGCTCAACGAAGGGTGTTTGTTGGGTATTCATCCATATTATGTTGACCCTCACTCAAAACACAATTCCGCAAACGTGCCTGATGAAAATTTGAACATTTTCCCGGAGATCCCACAATTTTTCAATCCCAAACAGCACCGAAAGTTCCCCAAACGTTTTGAAAGTGTGTCAATAGTCTCACAGATTTTGATATCATGACCCTCGTAAAAATGAATCATATATGCGGCATATATGACCACACATGGTACACATATGATTTCACAGATTCATATATGACCCCTATATGATTCATATATGGGCCATATATGATTCCAGACATTCATATATGGGCCATATAAATTTCATATATGGCGTTATGTTCCCTATATATGGGTCATGTTTGGTCCTTATATGGGTTGAACAATCGTATATGAATTTTATATGATCATATATGCCACATATATAAATTACATATGATTTATATATGACCATATATGATTCGTACCAAGTCCATATATGAATCAAATACAGTTTATATATGGGCCATATATGAATCATTTTTACAAGGGGAAGTACGTTTTCTAAACGTTTTCAGAAGATAACCCATTCAATATGCTGGGGAACACGTTTTGGGGACATTTTTGACACATGCTATAGTACGTTTTCAGAAGTATTTCATCTTTAACCTATACAAATGTATACTAGTAGTATTTATAGTTTTACTAGGGACAAAAGTGTTGAACAACCATAAAAATATGTTTTGTACCGAATATTTGAAAAGATTTCATTCCAGAAATCCAAAACTATTAGCAGAATATAAATTATCAAGAGTCAAGTCAATACATTAAGATTCACATAACCTCAAAGTTGACGTGAAATAAAATTTCACTACATGCAATGTATTGAAGGAGTGCTCTGATCAATTTTTGCACTAGAAAACTACTAGATCGTTTCAACCGTTTCTCGTTATCAAAACATTCAGAATTAATCAAACAATCCGGGTCTGGTTTATTTTTTGTTGAACTGAGTCATTATAATTAATTAGAGCGAAATTTCGTTATCAGACAATCAGAAACCTTCATTTAGTTTTTTTGATATTATACCCAGATAGAAAAATTTCTTAGTAATAGCATCATAATAGTGGCACGCGTGCGAAGAGATGTTCGCATCATGTTGTCAAGGTGTTTCCGCATAAAGCATTGTTATGGGTGGCAAACCGAGGTGATGAGACCATATTGACACATCATGTTCACATTCTATGCGTTATCGCAAGCTGAGCGAACTTCATGATAGTCTGGTTACCGCATATGATGTCACAAAATATTCACAGCCCCAATCAAACAAAAAGACATCTTTTAGATATCTAAAAGATATCTCGCAGTTTTGAAAGACGTCTCGCAAAAAAGTCTCGAAGATGTCTTTTAGAAATCTAAAAGATGTCTTACGCGACTGATTTCGACAAGTTTAAGATATCTCAAAAAGGTCTTGCGGAAGATATGTTTTAGACGTATTCGATCGAGTCTTAAAAATGTCTTGCAGAATTCATAAAAATATCTTGGAAAAATCTTAAATCCTGCATCAAAAAAATTCTGCCCTCTTTTTTTTTCTTCTTTCTCCTCTCTTTGCTTTTGATCCCCCCTCTCAGGTCCTACAAATTTCACTTCATTCCGGATTCTTGGGGTTGCAAGATTCGAACCCGGACATTTTACGACGTACCTACGCTTCAATGACCTGAGCCATACGGAAAATTTGATGACGATGCTCATAATTGTTGATATGACATAGCGAGATATAATGTCAGCGGTGTATATTTTCAGAGTAAAAGTGATCTTTTGAACAAGGTGTTTATTACATATTCGAATATAAGATAAGTTGATTGTGCTCAAAACTTGAACAGCTTAATGAATTTGGTGAAATATATTGAAGTACATGATGCAGTGATCGTTAGTGTCCGATGAATATCATACATACCTTCAAATTATTTTTTTCTCCCTGTTATTGAAAAACAACTTATCAATAAATGTGAATGAGAATTTGATGAAATCACCGTCCACGAAGGCTGTACATGAAATTCAGCGTAAGAAGTTCGATAATTCGCAAAATATTGTGACTTGGAGATTCGTTACTCTTATAGTGCTAGCACTGCAAGGTTACAAAATCGTACTTTTCACAGAATTTGTCGGTATTCACATGGATTATTCAAGCTTTTAATTTATGAACGAATTCACCTTCTTTGCAATTTGATTGTGAACAAAGAGATTTGAAGTGTTATCCATATGCACGCATAACCTTAAAACCGCTGATCTTAGAGATACATTTGGCAAAACATCTTAAACATATCTTTTGAAAGACATCTTCAAGACATATCGAAAAAATGTCTTTTAGATATCTTTTCGATATGCCTTCAAGATGTCCTTCAAAAGATATCTTCAACACGGAGAGAAAAGTATTGCTGGCATCACAAGCAGGTCTGTTACTATAGCGTCTACAAACAAATTAGCTGTAAGAGCAAGAAAAATGATTGACACAATTACATTTTTTTGCTGACATAAACACATTTGTTAACGGAACTAACGTCGTAGTTGCTGTAGTGAATATTTTAGCAAGGACAACAAATTTCTTTGTAGGCGCTACACTGTAAAAAATATACTTCCTAAACTGCCAAAGAAGTTTGGCAGTTTTTTACACAAACTTTTTTTGTAAATTACCAAACAAAAGTTTGTAAACATTCAAAAAATTTTGTGATTTCACGAAGTTTTTTGAGAATTCACAAACTTTTGTTCGGCGATTTACAAAAAAGGTTCGGAAATTATTTTTCCAAACCAAGTTTGTAAATTTCCAAGCATTTTTGTTTGGAATTCAACAAATTTTTTTTACAGTGTATAGTAGCAAACCATTTTTTCTCCGTGAAGATGTCTTTTTGATATGTCTTGTAGATGTCTTCCAAAAGATATCTTCAAGATATCTTGAAGATGTTCATGTTTATTGGGGCCTGTTTTTCTATCTGGGTAACAAATAATCCAAGTAGCACACGCACGTTCCGAAGATGTTCTGAGGATATACGTTGAGAATATTCGAATATTCTATGTAGATTCTTATTACATGCAAATATATTCTACGCACATTCTCAGAATGTTTGAATGAGACTGTTTCAAATATTCCCAGAATATTATGCCACGAATATTGTGGGAATATTAGAAAAAAACGCTGTTGAATTAGAAATTCCCGTCAATATAACTAATACACAATCAATTCTTTCACTCATCACACATCTTCCATCCCTGTTAGACCATGGGTACATTGGAAAGACTGTCTAAAGATCAGCTTATTGTGCGCGCAAAAGACCGTGAAAAGACCGTGAAAAGACCTTCGGGAATAATCACACTTTAAAATCATTTTTTCAACTTAATTGTTCATACCAGCGAAATATTTCAATTCACGGGTCATTATTGAATATTTAACATGTGAATACCCACATAGCACAAATGTCTCAGTAATATATCTCCAGAATGTTCTGGCGATATTACAATGTCTCGAGAACATTGCAGAATATTCTGGAGATATTAGTGCTATGTGGGTAATACCCATTTGTCAGCATTACTGTCGATTTTTCATCATTCTGTACGCGTATGACGAAAAAAATGGATGTTATTCACATGTTATATATTCAATAATGACCCGTGAATGGGAATATTCTGCTGATTTTAACAATTAAGTTGAAAAAATGATTTCAAAGTGTGATTTCTCTCGAAGGTCTTTTCACGGTCTTTTCAGCACTAAAGTCGATTTTCCATCATTCTGCACGCGTATGATGAAAAAAATGGATGTTATTCACATCTTATATATTCAATAATGACCCGTGAATGGAAATATTCCGCTGATTTTAACAATTAAGTTGGAAAAACGACTCTAGAATGTGATCATTTACGAGAGTCTTTCGAAGGTCCCAGAGGTTCTCCGCTCGATCTTTCTGTTTCGTGTATAGTTTGTGCCGTAGGTCTTTCCAAGTCTCCTCCATTCTCTAACCGTTCTTCCTCCACTCGGGACCCACCCTATGCCGCGTCACTGCTTTGCCGCATTAAATTTCTTCGATAAATTCAAGTTTTCAAAATCGTAATTATTGCCTTTAATTACGGTATTTTGCAATCCCGTCTGTTGTGATTGCTAGATTGAACCCTTGATTTTATCAATCCCTTTTTATTTTCCCTCCTACCTTCATTTTTCGCATCGATATCAACCTTTTTCTCAAGATCTTTTCACGGTCTTTTCATGGTCTTTTGCGTGCACAATAAGATCATCACCTTGGTCTACCAGGAATCATGGATTCTTAGCAATATTATGGATTCTCATGGATGCCCAAGCAGCAACAGAAGTTCAAAGTATATACGAAATAGAAACGTTCATAGAATGTACGAATGAGATACGAAGAACATATAGTGAACGTTCATAGAATATTCGAATGAGACTGTTTGAAATATACTTAGTACGTACATAGTACATTCGGAATGTACGATATTCATTCAATCGACGTTCGATTGACGTACCATCGTATATTCGATTACATACGTTCGATGAATGTGCATAGTATCTATAAAACGGTCTCATTGGAATGTGCATAGAATATACTTCGAATATTCACAGAACATTCATAGTATATTCCGATGCTACTTGGGTGGGTGAGATACTTATGATCGCAACAAGCAATCATAAGATATACGATATTTCTTAATATTTTATTACACTTTTGATGATTATTTTCTACGCATGGCGGTCTCAGAACATTTGGGATATTAAAATGCACATTCATGATTTCCTCATTCCCCAAATACACATTAAAATAATATATTATCCAAGGGTCTGTAGCCTGTCAATAACATCATCCGCCATTACTGAATTCATGTCCTTACGATGCTTGCGCATGCACTGCTCATCAATCTCCCTACAAATTTTATACGCATATTGTACGAACGTTCCTAGAATATTCGAAACAGCCCCATTCAAATGTTCTAAGAATCTTCTATGAATATTTACGAAGCTTCTACGCTCTTTGTGAGCACACCCAGGAAGCACGAGAGTTCTAAAAGAGTTCTTTTTATGAATAGATTGTATTCGTGACAAGCTCTCTTAGAACTCCTGTGATATCTGGGCAGTACATTTTATGGATATTGTGAGAATATTCTCAGAATATTCTGTGTTACATGGGATAACTGGTGTACAATTATTGTGAAACCAGACCCGGCTTCTCTGATTTATTCTGAATTTTTTTATCTAAAAATATCATTGTAATTAATTGGATATTAACCCTCAGTCACCCCACGGGAATCTGAAGGGAATAAGAGGGTTTGGAAAATCTGATCTTCTGTTCATAGGAGTGAAGAGGTAAGATTTGAAACCAAAACAGGGATCACGTTCGAGAGCCATAGTACATTTTTGATCATGGAAAAACCTTCATTCAGTTGATCGCAATCACTGATCTATAATATACACTGGATAGTGCATAGCATAGCCTTTCCGTATGCGAGCTTGGTTCCCATCAGGGCGCCGCCATGAAGAGGCAATTCCACCGTCTTTCTGATCAACACCCCAGTGAAAATGAATCATATAAGAACATACATAAAGCATATAGAAACCATACATGGTCATATATGACCATATATAATTCATACGCAATCCATATTGAATCCGTATATGATCATATATGGCCCATACAGAATCCATATATGACCTTTCGATGCAAGACTTTCCCATACATGTGAAGAAATTCTGTCACATATGAAATATTTTTCGTATATGGATTTTATATGGATTATATATGAGTCATATATGATCATATATGGATCACATATGGATTAAATATGGATTGTATATGATTCTATGCATTTTGATATATGAATCATATATGAATTTTATATGTATTATGTATGGGCCATATATGTTCGTTTTTTACTAGGGCAGCCGCGCAGGATTGGTTGATTCTATTACATTCCGTTAGATAGGGGCAATTCCACCGATATACATAGCTTTCTAAGTGGAACACGTTCGGCGAGCTATGCGCTATCCAGTGTATACTATAGATCAGTGATCGCAATGTACAATCTGTACAACTCCTACAAACAATGATTACTGGCGTTTCAATGGGCCGCTAATGGTCCGGCAATGCCGTTGAAGAGCCGTCACTGGTCCTTTGAAACGCCAGCAGTCGTGTTTGCTGGGACGTTTGTACGACGAAAGGTTACCGAACACATGCGAAAATACATAGGGTATTTGAGGGTTAATGATGTAAAACGGTTGAAACGATCTAGTAGTTTTCTGGGAAAAAGATCGACCAGGGGACACCCTTAAAGAGATGCAAATGTATTTGATCAAATTTATTGATACAGGCTTCACCGCAGTTCATTTGCATGTTCTCCAAATGAAAAATATTAGAAGATTCGGCACAAGTTGGATCATCAACAAATCCTGATTTTAAATGTCTCATCAATATTCCGCAGAAACCTAAATAATACTATACCGGATACTCTGGTGAAAATGAACCGTATACACAAATCGAGAAGGAAACGTATAAGAAGCGAAAAACGTTTCAACTCCCTCTTTCTGGAGCATATGATTCCCGTTTGCTGGAAAGTCATCAAATCATACGTTCTGTATACGTTTCATAAACTTCCGATCTCGTTTCGCATATGCTTCATGTAACGTAACAGTAGATTATATGGAGCGTATGCGAGTCATGCCTATTCTGACTTCAAATAACATCTTTCAGCAGTCGATGTCAACGACGATCCATGACTCAGTGGATAAGACCCTACACGGAGAGAAAAAATTTGCTGACGCAGCAAATCGAGGTATTATATATAGAATAGCAAAATTTTTTGCTGACCTAGCTAAAAATTTGCTATAACAGCAATCTTGTTAGCTACGACAGCAATTTTTTAGCTGTGGCAGCAAAAAATGTTTGCTCCGCCAGCAAATCGTCAGTATTATATATAGAATAGCAAACAAATTTTGCTGGGATAGCAAACATTTTTTGCTGCCACAGCTAAAAATTCGCTGTCGCAGCTAACAAGATTGCTGGAACAGCAAATAGTTTGCTGTCACAGCAAAAAATTTGCTGCTCTGACAAAAGGAACCCAGCAAAAGTAGATTTCGCTGCCACAGCGAATTCCTTTTTCTCCGTGTACCATAGTGAATGTCACCGGTTCGATTCTCACCACAGGGTTCAATTTGTTTGTCTAGATTTCTTGAATATTTCCCGCTTTTTTTTTCAATTCCCGTTTCACATACTCTTTGTATCCTTTCCATTCAAGCTTCGTATACTTTCCATTATCGGTTCTGTTACCCTTCAGCATACGCTTCGTTTACTCTTTCTTCTCGCTCCCATTTTCACCAGGGTATTCGCACATCCCTGGTATATACATGCGATATGTTTTAGACGTTCCGAAACATTTTTGAAACATTCCCTAATGGGAACATATGTTTCAGAAGATGTTCCAAGGATACTCATAGTACGTCCTGGTGCTGTATGGGATATGGGAAATTTTCAGAAACTCGCACAATATTTTGTATGAATAAATTGAAGAAGTATTTTTATATGAGTCTATCTGAGTTAGTTATAAATTCGGTTTAACCCAACCTCGAATTGACGTAGATATAAGAAGATATATAGAAATATTATATCTAATTAGACCTAAACCCGAGCGGCACACGGATGTTTCAGATGTGATATGAACATGCTTAGAACCTCCAAATGAGACTGTTTTGGATAATCACCTTCTATGCATGTCCTTAGGATACTGCACGCATCATAACTCCTCCTAGTGCTGCTTGGGAATCAGATCAGGCCTAAAGTTATATCTAATTCAGATATAACTTTATATATGGATTATATCTAATTTTTCCCCTGGAATTTCAATATTCTTAAAACACGTTTTCTTTGTTTTTCGAATATTTGAAGGACATATGAATTAAAGAGTGATCTACAAATCAAAGCAAAATCATTTCTATTCTGGATTGAAAATTCATATTTTTGTGTAAAAATGCGAGTTCGTATTCAACGACATTTAATATATTCCAGTTGAAATATTTCAAACCTTCGATTTCGCGAACCCATTTCCGTTATCCTCTGGAGAACAAGGAGTGGTGGGTATATTAGGGGCTCCTTTCGAAAAGACCAACTGAAACTGTAAATCTGAGGAAGAGATTTATATCATTAAAATGTTATAATTTACAATAAAAAAAAAGATACTTAGAATAAAGAATCTAAAAATTTGATCACATTCGATTGAAGGGAATATTAATTAATATGCCGAATTCAAAACTTCTATTTCTACTTCCCAGATGTTAATTTGGTTTTCAAATTATAATTCAAACGCAATAATGATAATTTGAAGAATACCTTTATTCCTTTGACGTAAAATTTCTACTTCTTCATGTAAAGCAACCAATGTCATTTGATGTTGCTCTTGAAGGAACTTAATACTTTGTTCAAGTTGTGCAGTTTTATCAAGAACTGTAGTTGATTGTTTAAACTGTATTGGCGCTTCATTTCTCCCAGGTAGAATAACCAGTTCTTGTGATGTTTTTTTCCCCTATGTTTGAAGAATTGAGTGGATTAATTGAGTTTCCACATTTGATATACTACACAGAACATGACTCACTTGAGAAAAAGGTACAGTCGGTAACTTCATAAGCACTTTAGAAGTCATAATTTTTATGATCTGAATGAACAAATCTTAACGTACACCCGCGTACTTCAAGCAAAATGAATTATATGTTTCAAATTTCTTTGACCCAAAAGAAAACTGTCTCTGTATTTCACATCTCTCGTATCGCAGAAATCTGTAAATAAATGAAGAAAACAATAAATGGGTAGTACATGGAATCACCCTCAAATCATGTTACTATGATACAAGATAATTCAGTCCTGAAAAGATTTATTGATGTAACTTATAAAAAATATTTATTATCAGTTCAAACATTCCATAATCAAAGAAAGCCCAAATAATATTTTCGTAAATACACAATGTATAACACAGTGTCTCTCGTATTCCAGCAATGTTTCAAGAACTATATTTTGTGAAATGATGACCGAAAACAGTGAATCAACGTTGATAATAGTAAGAATTGAAATTTCAAGTTCAAGCAGCAATGCTCTGCGCATCTCAAGTGACAACATGATCCAATCGTAGTTTTTGATTGGTGATATATTTCAAATGATGGCGCCGAATTCATGACTTCAATTGTCATTCACATTGTTTTTATATGCTTTTACGCAATTGAGTTCATGTAAAATTTGATATCAAATATTTGATCGAGCACAATTCACAAGAATAAAGAACTTATTTTGTCAATCCGTTTCCGCATCAATTCAATATCGATACAGGTGATAACATGCGCGTTTTCTCAGACACAGAACATCTTGCATTTGTGCAACAACGTGTACGAATGTATTGATCCAAAGGTGGTTGTCGACTCACATTCAACAGCCGCGCCCATCGGTTTACAATTTTATTCACGCAAGAGAGTACTAGAAAGATGTGAATCGCAACACTATTATTGTCATATTCTTTTTAGCTGAAATGAAAATATAACAAATTTTTTTTTTTATTCCATTGAAATTATTGTTACGGGAATACAGGGATATAATTTGTGCTTTCTTTTACCAAGAATATTTGACAGAATTGGATACATTTTTACTCCCCTGACAATACAGAAGATCCACTGACAAATCTTTGAATTTCACAATTCTACAGTTCTGACAAAGTATCTTATAAAGGAGTAAACACACAGCGTATTAAAGGCTTGAGCACACAAACACATACCTGAAAATCATAAAGCATAGCGCATAAGCATAGTCCATGACCGTAACTCATAACCGTAAGTTTCTTAAGGCCGACACACGAGAGCGATCGTAGTAACATAGCACTGATCTCTACTATACGCTGGATACCCTGGTAACATAATAGTTCGTAAGCCGTTTCGAAAGAGTTCTTAAACTAAAATCTAAAAGAATTATTTTTTCGAACTGTTGACGAACTCTAAAAGAATTATTTAACAGCTCTGTGATAAATGCCTTGGGTGTTCTATGATAGTGCTGAAAGAACACTTTGAGATTACCCTGGTTAAAAGAATCCATTGAATCTGACAAATGAAATTCAATGAGATTTGGTCAGAACATTGTCCAAGTTTAATCGTAATTTAGTGAGATTTGGGCAGATTCAACGAGATTCACATGAAAGTTCTGACCAAATCTCATTGAAAAATCACTGGTGAGATTTGGTCACAACATTGTCCACGTTTGAATGTAATTTAATGAGAATTGGTCAGAATCAATGGGTTCTTTTACCCAGGGTACTTGAAGGACTCTCCAATGTCCGCATGTTATAACTCTCACGAAGCTTTGTCCCTGTCGAAAAAGAACTCCCTACAAATGCAATGTACAAGTTGAATTCCCGTAGATTTCTATGATTATTGTGGAGATATCACGGATAACTTTTAGATAGTATTTAGAACTCTTGACGAGACATCAAAAAGGTGGCAGAAATCGACGCATTAGAGATCATTTCGACATCTTTCAGATAACGTTATGACAGTTTCCAATGTTCCCTTGTGGAAACATGTTCACGCGTAATTATGCCAAAAAGCGCGACAACATTATACCAAAAAGTACAGTAAAACTATGCCTAAAACTACGCCTAAATATACGTGGTTTCGAACCCCCGGTCAAAAAAACTAAATAAACTTGAACAAAAAATTCTACTTACGACTACTTCGACCTACTTTGTGTTTTTGTCTCGTAAATTCCGGGAATAAAACTAAACACCGCTCATATGCATCATTTCCGAATAAACGCATTCAATGACTTGGTATTGTTTCCATATTTCATCAATCGACATACTCAGGTCAACTTCAAGCTTTAATGAAACAATTTCATCAATTTTCCGCAATTCGAAAATTTGATTTCTTAGGTTCCATTCCGCATTTGGAAAAGCAATTCATTTGAAATTCAATATCCGATTTGCCAAGAAGTGAAGCAGAAATAAAATAAATATTATTTCGAATGATTTCAAACACTCGATGCATTCTATGAACTTGTGAACACCTATATTTCTGCATTCCACTTACAAGTGACGGTAATTTGTTCCTACCTAAAGGGGATTTGAACTCTTATCGAAGCTATCGACCTGTAACCCTGTTGCAAAGATCCAATCGATTCCATTGAATTCCAATGAAAAGTCCATTGGAATTCATTGGATTTCAGCGGACTTATCTGGGACGCAAAAATCGAGTTGGGTAATTTATGGGATATGATCTGCAATTTCCATTATCTCATTTTCATCTGTAAATCCTTCCGTGGAATAAATTGGATTTCATCCATAACATGAGATCATGGTAGGAATTGCACTGATAGTATATATTGGATTCAATGTGGATCGTCCACACTATGTGCATAACATATATGCATTGGTGATTGCATATGAATAAATGGATTGTTGTATGATAGCATTTCTCAATTTTGTTCAGCAATCGGAATTGACTTGGAATGACCGTTAATTGACAATTGGCTGGAACACGGAAATTTCCAAATTGTGTATGATTGGTTTTCACTTGGAATTACCTTATGTTACCAAATATTTTTATCGGATTTCACCAGTAACTGCGGATGAATAATCAAGAAAATTGTCATTGTATTTTAATGGGAAATGCTGGGACAAAAACACATCACTTTTCAATGAAAACCCTAACTTTGTCGTCAGTCATTGGAATTAACAAGCATTTCCCATTAAAATTGTTATTGGTTTTACATCGGTTTTATATCGGTTGAAACAAAGAATGAAATTGATAAAAAATCTCAAAGAGGAACGTTTGTTTCGAAATATGATGAAAACAGTGGTTTGAATTACATAAGAGTTATGGACTCGAAACCCGTTTCGATTCTCTCAACTATTGCTGGGGTAAGACCTTTCGGAACTATGAGACGATATTCTTAGGAGCAGAAAAATGAAATAACCTTATCGTTTCCTAGAGCATTCACATTCTACAATCAATATATGGGTGGTGTGGATCTTCACGATTCACATCGCAGTAATTTAAAGAGTTCTATGAGATCCAAAAAATGAACGTGGGTTATTCTTGTAAGACTAATACAATCTTCAATAACGAATGCTACTGTCATGAGATATTCTGTAACCCTCGTAAATATGAAGTGATCTGTGGCCGTTAGTTGTTGTGACGAGTAGTTGGTATTGTCGATGAATATCGCTATCCCTCCTTTAGCTCTTCCTTTTTCCTTACTCTTCAATGCTGGGCTATGTAAAGTTTTATATTCATATCCATGCGTTGTACAGTATTCTGTAACCCAGGACACAAGAATAGGAACGAAAGACGCGGCATTGTCTATTGTTGGAAGCTACTTCGCGAAATCAAGGATGAATTTGGGGGAACATAGGTATGGAACTGTCCCAGAAAAAAGGAGCTGTATCAACAGTAAAAGTTGTGGTGAGAGGACTACCAAAGAATGCAGTGGATGTAATACCTACCAGGGCTTACCTTGTTTCACATCAAAACACGCTAAATGGTCCGAGTCTTATGACTGGTTCGATGAAATCCTCCAACGCTGTCTATTATCCGCTAACCGCTTAATTTCTGCATATCTACGCCAACCCTTATCTTGTATAATTTGCTTCGTATAACTTGATCTAGGTCTACCTCTCCGAGTTTTAACATTCATTTTTCCTTCCAATATTGCTTTCAATGAGCTATCATGCCTTAATGTGTGTCCTATCAGATTACTTCTCCTTTTCACGACCTGTCTCAAAAGACTTCTCCTTTCATTTACCTTTCATTTACCTTCTCAAGTACTTCTTCATTTTTTACTCTCTCTATCCACTTTACTCCAAGCATCCTTCTATAACACCAGATTTCAAAAGCTCCAAGTCTTCGTTGGTCCGTTTCTCCAATTGTCCAAGTTTCGCAACCATATAATGCTGTGCTCCAAACGTAACTGTTCAAGAATTTCTTCCTTACTGCTAAGCTAATATTCTTCGAACATAGTAACTGTTTCTTCTGGTGGAAAGCCTGTTTTCCTTGTGCTATTCTTGCTCTTATATCTCTTTTGCTTTTACCGTTTTCTGTGATGATGCTTCCTAGATATTTAAATTCTTTGATTTGCTGAATTGTCTCTGCATCTATTTTGATTTTCGGTCTTCTTGATGTTTTCGCCGTTGTACGAATCATGAATGTTGTTTTGTCCTTATTTATATTCATACGATAGTTTTCTAGTAATATTGTTTTCATAGTGTTGAGAGTATTTTCTAACTCAGCACCACTCGTAGCTATTATAGCTATGCCATCAGCAAATCTCTACAGGCTTACACTTTCTCCTTGAATCTGTAATTTCAATTGCACTTGCTCCTTCACTTCGTTCATCACTTCTTCTATATACAAACTGAAAATCAATGGCAATAGTGAGCATCCTTGTCTCAGCCCTCTTTTAATTTGTGCTTTTCCTTTTTGACACTTTTTTCCTATTATTGTGGTTTGATTCTTATATAATTCATATATCATTCTCTTATCCTTGAAATTCATTCCTTTTTCAAAATCGTGAACATTTCTCCCAATTAAAATTATCGAATGCTTTTTGTATATCCACAAAACCTATATACACAGACTTTTGCAACTCTAGTCTTTTCTCTACTATTGTTCTGAGTTCTAATATTGTTTCCCGCAGTCCCTTATTTCCCCTAAAACCGAACTGATCTTCTGCTAATCTACTCTCTATTTTATTCTCTATTCTCCTGTATATAATTTTCGTCAGTATTTTCGAAGCATGTGAAGTTGAACCAATCGTTCTGTAGTTCTCGCATTTGTCTGCTCCTTGTTTTTTTGGAATGGTGACAATTTTATTCTCTTCTTTTATAACGCCATTTTGGAAAGCACCGTGTTGAATATATTCTTCCGGACTCAGCATATCGACTCGAAAACACTTCTTCATTCAGAGAAGAATGTGTACATTACCGGTTTCCTATAAAAGTCTTGGGTCTAAAATTATTTCCAGTAAAAGAAATTTCAATTTCTTGCAAAAAACTGTTGATAGCTCTTTGGGCAATGATTTTAGGCAATGACATTTTACATCGGATACCATGTTCCAGAAAGTTTTTCTGGTACAGATGATATAAAAACACTGGATAGAAATTCATTGAAAACTGACGATATTTGGGAGGTAATGGGTTAACATGGAGGAAGAGTGTTCATTAGTGCCGTGTGCATCATTCTCATCGTATCGCTATAATTAATGATTTCAAAGAGTGGATATATTATTTGGAAGATCATGTACAAGGATTTGGGAGTTGCAAAAAAGTTCCTTCGCATCATCAAAACTATGCTCCTCTGAAATTCTTCAGATTCAAGCTTGATTTCCTCCAATGAATCAAGCGATTTCCAAAGTGCATGGCAAATTTTTGGCATGTCGCAAATCCTCGTACATGATTTTCCTAATACGTATTCACTTCTTGAATTCATTCACTACAGCAATACGATAATAATGATCCTCACTGCGCTCATGAACACTCTTTCCCCCCGTTCCAATAAACATTTGGTCCATTGATCCACACATAACACAAATGTCGCAGTAATATCTTCAAAATATTTTGCAACATTCTGGAGACATTGTAATATTATCAGGATATTCTGGACATATTGCTGAGACATTTGTGCCATATGGGTCAGTGGCTAGTTACTGCATCAACACTGAGAAATCTCCCAATTCGATTCCTGCTGGAGAAATAAACTTCTTTCCAATCATGAAAATTCATCATGAATGCTTTTTATGAGTGTTTTTCGAGGTTGAAATGCATAATATATCCACTCTTTGAATTTATTAATCATAGCAATACGATAAGAATGATCCACACGGCACTTATGAACACTCTTTTTCCATGTTAATATTTGAACGTTTCCAAGCTACTACTTACCCAGATAGAAAAATGTCTCAATAATGCCATCATAATGGTGACATGCACGCCAAGAAATGTTTGCATCATGGTACCAAGATGTTTCCGCATAAAGCATCGTTATTGGTAGCAAAATGAGGTGATGGTACCATAATGAAGGCATAATGTTTACATCTTATGCATCATTGCAATCTGAGCGGAGTTTATGATAGTATGTTTACGGCACAGTATGTTACAAAATATTTAGGGTATGGTTCTCTATCTGGGTACACATCCTTGTATAATCAACATCGTGTACATGTTTTATTAAATTTATTTGCTCGCATGTTCTTCTTGAATTATTGAGTTCAACATCAAATGCACTGATTTGACGCATCATTATGTGCATTGTGTTTGCATTCTACTTCGATTCAGATAGCACACGAAGAATTCTTTCGTGAGAATCAGAATAGAATTTCTCAAGAACTTAGTTCAAATGAATGAATTCATAAAGGGCTCTTCAATAATGCTGGAGACGTTCTAATGTGGGTTTGCACTTTTCAAAACAGTTACTCTTCAGTGCGATTCGTTTTCTATTTCAGAAAATCCAGAATCGATTGGTCTATATCCCACGGAGACGAATTTTTGGAATTTTCTCATCAATTTGCTATAGAACTTGGTAAAATTTGCGAGTGAACTTTTTTAAAAACGTCCCTCTAAAGTGATGTTAATTTTTTCATTTCAGAAAATTCCAAATCGTTTTGTCTATATTCCACGGGGGAAAAGTTTTGAAATTTTTCCTCAATTTGCTCCAGCACCCGGTGAAATTCGCGAGTGCACTCTGACCAAAAACCTTACTCTCATGTCCTTTTAATTTTTCGTTGCAGAAGATTCCGAGCCGACTGGTCTATATCTCACGAAAACGAATTTTCGAAAATTTTCAATCGACTCGAATCAGCACTTGGTGAAATCCGTAAGTCCACTTTGAAACATCGATAACATATGACGATATATTCACAAGAAAATAAAACAAAAAATACATTCAATTAGATGCTTGAGATGGAATTTTCAATAATATAATCGGATGTGAAATTTAATCCCAAATAGCAATAGTTCCAAAAACGGAATCTCATCAAATCCTACCGGAATTACAAAATGAACTACTGAAATGTCAGCAGAATACTAGAGTCCTTGGAGAATTCACTTTGCCTTTTGTGATACTATATATTGTAATGTATATAGTATGTATATAGTATAGAAAAAAGCATGGATGTGTTCAAGCAGAATCGAACTCGACCGTCCCCTTGCGAGAACCATCTCTCTTGCCACTAACCTATAGGCTCCAATAATATAATGGTATACATATTACCTTTATCAAGTATCGCAGCGAAGAAAAGAGAAAAATCGTGTTTAGAATAATAAAATATCAATTTGTATGCTCAACTCTGATTATTCAGTAGATAGAGAATTATTCACAGTCATTTAATTGAATATTCAGTCTGATTATTGTGATATTCCATATGATAATCAATGTTCATTCCATTATCCTTAATCCCAGCGAACACTGCACTGATGGCCCTGTACTGGGTCTTCAATAAATGCCAGCAATAGCTTTGATGGTCCTCCATTGGCAGCCTTTGATGGCCCAGCGCGTATTTGTCCCAACGGCCAGCATTCGGCCACATAACATTCAACCAACACCGTATGCCTTCATTGAATCACCAAACTTCATCCACTGATTGAATATGAATGTCAAGACACGAATTCATTGTGAATTCAATATTATTTTGAACAGGAATCAAAAACGATGAATTTATTGAAGACTATAAAATGAAAAAAAATTTATTGGATGAATGGTATTCATCCGCAATGATTTTCTTATCCTCAAACATGCGTTGTAATCCAACGTGAAAGAATCCTGAGAAATTCTTTGTGCCCACACGGTCACCCATCCAAACTTCTATCGCTCCTGGGAATGCTGCACATTCATGATCACGTTCAGAAGTCGTTTACGCGCTGCTGCCAGTCCTTCGTTCTCGTTGGAGCACTAATTGGCGTTGTAGTGAATGAAAAATTACTGAAAATATATCCTGATTATAAATATACGGTATTTGAAACCACACACTGATTCATCCCTACTTTTACACTGAATCAAATGTTGGAAAGAATATCTTCATCAGTGATGCCGATTCGAGACCGCTTTTACCCTCTCCATCGACCGCTGCCCCTTTCTCCCACCATGCGGAATAAGTCGAGCAAGAGAGCGATAGTCGCTTTTTCTCTGTCGCTCGCCTGACTTATTCCGCATGGTGGGAGAAAGGGGAAGCGGTCAATGAGGTGAGTAAAAACGGTCTCGGTCTTGAATCTGGCATCACTGATCTTCATCACGAACAAGTTTTTTGTCGGGTAAAGACGTCTATACTACTCAAAGTTTGATGAAATGTTCTAATTTGTTCCCTTATGAAAAAACCCGATATCGGGATTTCATCGATAAATCATCAGCTGTATCAATACTATCAAAATCTATCGTTTGGTTCCATTATCAGACAAGTCCGATAATAATCCGAGATTTACGATAGTTATTCAATGTGAACCCGATATAGAGGTCTATCAGGAAATCATCGGTTTAGCTGATCGGTTTTATATCGGATAATTATCGTAGATTTCGGATTTTTATCGGACTTGTCTGATAATGAAACCAAACGGTAGATTTTGGATAGTATTGATACAGCTGATGATTTATCCATGAAATTCCGATATCGGGTTTTTTCAACAGGGTTGTCATTGAATACTGAATCACGTAACCTAATCACTTTGTTTATTCACATCACCCCACAATATATTCCAATAAAATAAAACCTGCATGATTCACTCGGTACACGATATTAGGTATGATTTTATTTTCAATTCAAAATATAGAAATTTATTCTCGAATGAATTAAGAATTCTCATGAAATATTCATTTAATGGGATGGGTTTGATCATCTGTTATAAAACCAACAACAATAAAGTTCATAAGAATCGCAACAGATGGCAGTACGATAATACAGGGAGCCATTATTGGCAGCATATCGGATCATTACAATTCTGCCGTAATTTCCTGGCATCAGAAATGAACGTGATACCATTATTGGCCCTTCGATGGAGAACAATGTGTCGAGTGTCATTGCACATCCTGTAAAGGCCCAATACATATTCACCAATGCCAGCATTTCACCGGCACTGCCAATGTTGATCCTTAAAAGAACCTGACTACAGTGTTTGCTGGGTTGGAACACCATAGTGATTTATGAACGAATATTCGATCAGAAAAAATTATGAAATCCACCGCAGATCATAGATTCCTAATCAATCTGATAATGTTCTAATGATCAATTGACTAACAATAAAATGATATTCCATTAACGATATACGATAATTATTAAAAATGTGGAAGGATTAGAAAATTTTTATAGAATACATATAGGCCAAGTAGCGCAACAGGTTAGAAATGCTAAGAGGGTTCTTTGAAGTTCTGAGCATGTTTTATGAACATTCTTAGAATCTTAGAATGAGACTGTTTTGGATAAGTATATTCTGTGCACATTCTCAGAACATATTTTCCGAATTTATCCAAAACAGTCTCATCTGCATATTCTATGCATGATCACGGAATGAACGCAGAATATTTGAAATGTTCTTGTGCTACTTGGGAGGGTCTCTTGAAAGCTGCATAATCTGTCATAGATATAACCAATAATCTAATTAACTTTATGTACAATAGGGATTGATTTGAACCTTATTTACTGATATTCAATTCAATTCAATCGGATAATAAAATATCTCGGATTCATATTTCGCTTATGAATCACAATTATGAATATATTTTTCCATTAAAAATTCTCATTGTCGTTGCTATTGTAATTCATACCATCATCATAATTTAATAATCAGTGTCGGACTGACTTTGGAGATGAAAAAAATAAACAAAAATATTGAAGGGCCCCGGGCGATTCTCGGCCGCAGCGCCGGGTGGATCAGTTCGATACTGATTATAATAAAATTGTCGTGTGGTGAAGGAAAAGCAGTGAGGCTTTTCCGTCAGTCGACCGTGTGGGCTTTAAACTTTCTCAAATCTTTCACGGAGTTAGCCGATTTCAGAAAAAATAGAGAAGACGAAGACCGACGGATAGTTAGTTCTCTCTCAATAGTCCGAGCCTGCTCGGAGTGAAACGAATACTTCGAATCACATGAATACGGGTTTTGTTGTGTAGGTGCGCCCAGGTGGTGGGGATTGAGAGATGGTCCGATGGAGAGGGTAAAACTTGGCGATTCTCTAGAATCTGGCATCGGGTGGAAGGGATTCCAAGGTATTCGAAGGAGAGTGAAGGGGTAAAATAGGCATGAAGGATAGCTAGGTTTGGGATGGGGAATGAGATGAGGGGGTGGGGATATTGGGAGGAGGAAGATAAGAGGTTATGCAGGGTATGTGATACCACTTGACTTACAAGCTATCCCAAGATCACGTAGAAATGTTTTTTGGATTGTGTAACATGATCCTTCGTTACAAAAGGTCTTGAGATGGCACCACGCAAGAACCCCGGGGAGTTGATCCGTATAGTTCACTGATCTCTAATATACACTGGATAGCGGATACAGGACTGCGCAATACAAGACTTCTGTGAGTAATTGAACGTGATGGAAAACTCTGAGGCCGCCATTTGTTGGTGGGCTGAATGCTCAATTTTGGTGGTAAATTTGAATGCTATCGAAGTATTTTGTGCAGTATATCAATATTAATCCAATCCTAATACCAAATATTGTGTAACATGATGGGAAATTCGGAAAAATCATGATTGATTACAGTTTGAATGGTTTGGAACGTTTTATAATTGAAAATATACATTTTTTTTTTAAATTCACAAAAACTCAACAATAAACAGAATCTCATGCTTGTTTGTATTATGAACTAAAATTTAGATGACATGGGAAAGGATAATGAAAAATTTTTCAATTACGTGAAAACATAATGTAGATTTTGTCGGAAATACGTTAATACGGTTCAAATTTACCGCTGAAAAATGAACATTCAGCCCACGTTAAAATGGTGGCTCAAGTCTTCAATTCGTCACAAGAAATTTTTAGTATCCGCTATCCAGTGTATAATAGCGATCAGTGGTATAGTTCGACAACAGATTGGTTTACTTAACAGAACACAGTTGTCGCTCGCTCATACGAGAATCGGGAATACGTACTCCTTCCTTAACTAGTCCTGTCTTCCTCTAATCCCTGTCCTTTTATGATTTTTCGGGGTTCCGTCTCAAGGAGGCAGCACCACCTACACCGCGGGTACAAGGAAGGATGGGTCCAACGCCAGGAGACGACTCTAACATCATACCGGCCGTTCCTCTCTCGGCAATCTATCAGCAGTGATGCCAGCATTCGGCCAGCCGACGAGTTTTACCCCCTCCATCACGCTCCATACAATCTAATTTCTTTTGTCGGAGGTTTAATTGTGTGTATGACATTTCTATACAGATAAGTGTGATGGAGAGGGTGAATCGATTCGGTCGACCAAATGCTGGCATCACTGTCTATCAAGAGTAGTGATGCAAGCGTTTGGCCGACCGAGTCGATTTTCCCTCTCCATCACATCTGTCTGTATAGAAATGTATAGAAATGTCATACACACAATCAAACCTCCGACAAAAGAAATTTGATTGTATACAGCGTGATGGAGGGGGAAAATCGATTCGTTCGACCAAATGCTGACATCCCAGATAACATACGGAGAATTCTTTTCCAAGAGCAAGAATAGAACTCTTCAAGAATTCTTTTCGAACTAATGAATTCATATAGAGCTCTGGAGGAGTTCAATCTGTCGGACATTCACAAGCTCTTTGGGAATATCAGAAGTATTGTTTGAGTACTCACAAAGAACTTGTTAATGTCCGACAGATTGAACTCCTCCAGAGCTCAATATGAATTCATTAGTTTGAAAAGAGTCCTTGAAGAGTTCTATTCTTGCTCTTGAAAAAGAATTATTCGTGTGTTATCTGTGATCACTGATCAGGACGCCGAGAACAACCCGTGGGTATTGCTGCCTCTCTCCAACCCCTGGTCTCCGAAAGAGAGGAGCAGAAGATGCATCGTTTTCGGAAACGTCACCCCTTGGAAGGACAAGCGGAACAACGGAAGAGACCAACCCGACCACCTCGTGTCAATTCACCCGGCCCCACAAGAAGTAGAAGAGGATGGAAACACCCGCCCCCGGAGAATCCCCACCACACTCAAAAACACACTCACCCAACTAGCCGTCAGATGCCACCATCACCAGGACGCCTGAACCAGCTCAAAAGGTGAGCTCTAACGGAAAGTCACCGACGGGGTTCCGTATATCACTTTACGACCTCACCCATCGGTGAAGAACATTGAACTCTATATCATACTGGAAGGCGCACTTCTCATGTTTTCTATAGTATAGTCCGGTGAGATTTTGAATTTCGAGTGGGATGCTGTCTCTCTTCAAGAATAGATGTGACTATAGTTCATTAATATAAACAAAAGAGAAAGCTTCCCACTCAAAGCAACCTTCTCTCTTGCACTAAGCCCACCGGCCATTTTTGAGAAGTGCGCTTTCCAGTGTGATATAGAGTTCAATGGTGAAGGAGAAGGGAGTGACCATCTTATCTGTCACTCCTTGCATAACCGAGCGACAGCACGTAGGCAAGAAAATCTGCTTACAAGAAAAATAAAGCTGTAATTTCATACAAGCGACGACCGACGAGCGATACCTGAGATAAAGGAAGAGGTCTCACATTACCTCTCTTTTTAGCTAATGTATCGCTAAAAGCTAAACCTTGTTTAGCTTTGCATGAAATCACAACTTAAGATACGGTGAGTGTGCGGTGCCATCGGGACCCAGTTTTTGGATTATTGACAGTGAATCGCATCCGCCAAGATGTTTTCTCCAGTGTAAGTGTGCCGGTGCGGGGAAAGTTGCACATAATTTCTCATATGTTTCAGTATTTTTTCATATTTCTTATAATTTCTCATATATTTTCATAAATGTCATAAATTTTCATAATTTCTCAAGGAATTGGAACATTTAGTATGAGAAATGTTTTCTCATAATAAGTCATAATTTCTCATAAATGAAATCATATTATTTCATATATTTTCATAATTTCTCATGAAATTACAGAAAATTTTTCATAAATATAATGATGACTATGAGATATGGTTTTTCATAAAAAGTCATGATTTTTCATAAAAACTCATAATTTCTGATCAAAAAAGTTACAATTATTCATAAATGAAAGTGTATCATCATATAATTTTCTAATTTCTCAAAAGAATTGCATATATGTCTTAATTTCTTGAAAATTTCATACAGTTTCTTCTCGCATCCGTAAAGACGAGAAGGATAATATGAAATATCAACACATATGAAAACATAGAAGCCTGCTGAAGTAACTGATCCAAGTGATCCGGATCACTTGGATTAGCTACTTTGGAAGGTTCCATAGCGTCTTATCAAAACAATGAATGATAAATCTTATGTGACTTTATGAACATATGTTTTGGAGAGATTATAAAAAATTTGGAAATTTCAAAAGGGAATTGTTTTTCTTATAACAGCACCTCTTTTTTTGAAAAATGGTGAGATTTTATTCAAAATTTATGAGAATTTATGAAAAAATATGAAAAATTATGAGAAAAGCATTTCTTCCAAGAGTGTTCAAACTCCTTCAGAAATTATAGAATTTTATGCAAAAATTAGGAGAAATATGAAAATTTTATGAGAAAATCCTGATGATGTTCCAAATCCTCAAGAAATTATGGGATTTTATGAGAAAATTATGAAAAAAAATGATGAAAAAATATGAGAAATTATGAGAAATTTTTTCGCCAGGGTTGTTTATGGTGAGAAAGTTCCTTTCTCGTGGCCTCCTCCATGTGCTCCCTCTCTTGAATTTCCCTTCACCCTTTCTGTTTACACCCTCGATTCATCCCCTTCGTTCGATTTAGCCCTCCCTCGGATATAATTTCATGGTCGCGGTTCCCCTGAGTCCTCCCTTTTTTTGACTAATGTAAACGGCAAAATCCGTACAGTGGCCACAGATCTGAAACGCCGACCTTACTCACACGAACGTAACAGTATATACATGTGAGGACATGTACGTATCACATGTTCACATGCATGTACCGTTGGGTCTGTATGAGTGAACGTCGGCGTTTCGGATCTGTGACCACTGAGTCCGTATGGTTTCCCCTCGGTC
>JAFFJZ010000174.1:0-49656 GCA_018340375.1 Gonatopus flavifemur | reverse complement strand
GGAAATTTTTTTAAAAAAAAAAACTTCAAAAAAACCCAAGAGAATTCAAATTTGATGCACATGGATGTGACGAATTGTTCAATTTTCTAATGATTGCAGCAAGTACGATCATCTACATCGGATACAACAAGACCCACACCAGTCACTGCAACGAGTGCAGATGATACCAGTAGTAACCAAATAGACGAGTCAACTTCGCTCCTTCCTGAAGTCGTCGCTACAACTTCTACAACAGTAACAGATCCGGTTACAAAAAAACTGGCACCCTACGCAACCCGAGATATTTTCCAAATGTAATAATAATGATGGGCATCAATACAAATGAGTCTCATAAAATCATTCTTAACATTCATTCACAATATTCACATAATCACTTAAGACAGAAATAAAGTGTAAATATGTCATACTGTGATAATAGATTCATCATTCGTGACATACGATGTACGTGCTTTAATATATAGTTCACTGAATCAAAAATTCCGAATAAAATTTGGAATCTATATGCTGGAAATTTCATTCCCCTGAAAAATTGAAACACATGAGGAGATGAGGATATATAGCTGATGTAGAGAATAATATTTTTTCAATTTCAATACTCAATGTGAATTCGGTCGATGAAAAATTGTACATAAAATGTGTACCATGAAAATTCAATCAGAGTCATATTGATCAAAATCATATGCTTCAGATTTTTTCAGAATCCTGAAAAAAATCAACCAGAGAACGTGGATCATCACGGTGCTCCGGAGCTCCTGACCACCAATAATGGAACCAGGTTTGCCAATCAGAGTATGACCCAATATCTGACGTACCATGGCATTCGACAATCTCCTCACCCCTGTGTGTACCATCCTCCAAGTCAACCCCGTGGGAAGAGGGTGGACTGAGTATGAAAACGATGTTCCGGGCTTATCTTGACCGGGATAAGCACCAACTTCCGGAATTTTGCATGCCAGCTTATAATACTGTGGTCCACTCTCTCACCCACGATTACCCCCTCCTCTCCTCAATTGTGGTTTCAATCCTCGCCTCTCACAATCCTATCACAGACTCGTGAAAGGCCCTCAAGAAGCTCCCACAAGTCTCCCTACCCATTTCAGACCTTAGTGAAATGGGAGAGATCCGCATGTCCCGGATTTCAGTCCTCCGTGATATCGTCGGCCAGCATCTGGACCAGAGGCTTTCAAATTTCAATCTCGTTACTACAACAGTGGAAGAAGGGGCCCTCGGCGTATACTCAAGTGGGTGACAAAGTGATGAAGCTGGAATTTCGGTTTGTCAGATGCTTCACAACACTCCCGCCGCGGAACTGGCGAGGAAGATATACAAGATTCCTATACTCATGACCGGCGTCTGCCTCTGGCGTGTCTCCGAGTTGGCGGATGAAAAAGGTCCATTTTCTATAGTCGATTTGAAACCCTATTACCCGCCCAGTGGAGTCCCTCATCCAGCCTCAGCCTCGAGAATTCCTGAGAACACACCTACAGAGAGACCCAAAAGACCCTACCCCATGACCTTGAGGCCCCGAAAACCGTGAGAGTCTATGAGGGGATCCGTTTTCATCCTCTTATTAATCACTCCTTGGTGGTTTATATAGTAGAACGGAAAAGGACGGAAAATCCGGTGTTCGTGTAATTTCACCATGGGCAGATTATCATGAAATATGGGTTCTAGTGGTTTCCGAGGATGCGTAATACGAATTTGACGTCAAAAAATGAATTCACGATGGCGGAACCAATGTGGCGGGCGTGAATTTGGTGATCTTCGCATTCGTGGACAGGTTTATATCAAACATGGGTTCTGTAGGTTTTTAGGGGGTCCGAAAAGCAATAAGAATTTCGATGTTGCCGTGCAAGCTTTTTGCATCCAAACACTCTTCAGAAGCTGATTGACGTTATGACAACTGCACACTCGTCAGAATCTGGAGGTTGGAGCTTGAAAATGTTCCAATTCATTCCTCAATTAGGCCTAGATGACCCTCCGTTACGCTTTAACGACTCTTCGTTACGCTCAAATGACTCTTACCTCACACTTTTGTCGGGCTACCAGGCTTTATTTTCCACCAGATCAGCGTTGTCCAAATATTGTAGTTGTTTTCTTAGAAACATGTTTCTGAGTCATTTGAAAATGGTATAAGGAATGGTAGCCAATTAGTTGCAGACTTTCCGAATATTGCACTCGAAAATCTTTTTCAGTCGAGTGGAAACCCGATGAGGCAACGCTTTTCATATATCCCCGGATAACCGAATCGTTCAAGATGCGAGTGAAGCGAGCCTATGTGGGCAACGATTCATTCAAAATGAGCGGTGCGAATTCGAGGAGAATCGGTTCTGCGGAGCGGAACAAAGCGGCCAGGGTGGAGTCCCTCTGATTATTATCTTCAATGATACTGTAAAACCCCGACAATGAGGCACCTCGCACCAAGAAACTTCTGCAGTTTCTCGCTCGCTATTTTACCCCGATTCGGACTATCGATTCCGAGCTCAAATTTCTTCTGCGCGCCGGCCTCTGCAATGAGAATCATTGGAGTTATAGAAAGTTTTGAGGAGTCATTTCTGGAACAAAACCTCGATTGGAAACTGGTATTGATAAAAGCTGCATTCATCCGGAGAAATGAGTATATTCATTGGGTACTAATGCAGTCCACTTTTTGGAAATAAATGAGAACTCCCAAGATTCCTCGGCCTCCTCCTGTAATGAGCATATTTGGTGATTGATTCTTTCGTTTATTTTTATTTTGTCATTGAGAGCGTGAATAATGTTTGATGATAAACGCTTAAGCGCATGTAAATAAGCGTTGGAACAAAATGACGGGCGATCATAGCTGAGACGGCTAAAGCAAATTTCCTTAATGCGGGTTGTCGCCGAAAATGCAAGAGAAAGACAGAAAGAGCGAAGAGTGTTGGCAATGTCCAAGTAGTGAAGGTCCTTTGATTCCCGGAAAAACTCTTTCCCTTGGGGGCTTCAGTTTTTTATTGCGAAGTCTCATTGTGTTTCTAAGTGATTCAATTCTCAAATACCATGAATATGAAATATCCTAATTCTCATATCACTATTCATGAATACGTATGTACAATGAAACCCAATTTGTGAGAGTAAGAATATGTGAAAATAGATATTGATCAAACAGAGATATTTAGGAGAAGACTTACCTGAAAATGAAGAGGATTGAAAATAATTTCAAGTATCCATTGAAAATATTCAATTGAGGATGGAGTGTTTGAGAGAAATAATATTTTGAATATTCTCCATGTTATAAATCAGATTATAATTATAGATATTGTTTTCAGAATCACTCAATGTCAACCTGATTGATGTGGCTGAAAATAGAACTAATTCCAAAATATACTCTCCAAAAGTTTTATTTCTCCAGTTGTTTCATTCAAACTGTATTGTATGTCCATTCTAACGAATTCTTATTTTTAGTTTGAAATACGTTTGTATCCAAATAATTGTATTGTTTGATATCAATAATGTCGGATTTCTTCATTTTGACATATTCTCACTTCTGCAGATCTTCATTCCCGAATATGTGTTAAAAATGGAAAAATTGTATTCAACCATGAATTTTTCCTCTTCTAAAATTCAATGGAATGAAAATGTGAATGAGAATATCAGAAAGTTCTCATATTACTAATGAGGAAATTCTACGAATGAAATGTTTCTAATATATTTGGAATTATATTTCCATTGTATTACATCATTATGTCTCCGAAAAACGTCCAATGAGTCGAAAAAGCAATTCTCCACGGTATTTTTTATATATTGTATGCACATTGCCTATGATAGGGAATTTGATATATGACCCACTGTTTCAATAAATAATTGTATGTGATTCATGTATGCAATTTTTTCAGTAGACATTTGTATAATTGTTTATATCAAATTTCACATTAAATTCCAAAATGGGAAATATGTTTTTTGATCCAATGTTTCTTCACTAGATGAATCACTCTAAATTCATCAGAAGAGAATTTTATAACATATTTTCTGTGATTCGATGTGAATTTAAGAATGTGGAGTCCATCATGTACATTGTTAAAAATCAAATGACATGATTAGAATTATCTTTGATTCCTCACTCAAATGAATTGCTCGATCGTTCTGAATCCTCGTGATTGTCATCCAAGTTTCGGTTCCCTATTCTCCCACCATTCAGGAGGTTCAATCTCATGGTTCCCAGACTCAACTGCAAATAGTCTTCTGCTGACCAAGTGTTCAAGTGCACCGCTAATCTTTGTTGACCATCCTCGGTATCAGTGAATATTGTTTACTTGACTTCCGAACCTGAACATATTTCGCATCAAGAATAAAAACTTACAGTTAAAATGATTCCCCAAAATTTTGTGAAATTGTTCAGATATCTCGGGAAGTGGTATTTTCAAATTCTGAGTGAAGTTCAGTGCAAAAAAATCACAATTCCTCGAGAGAATGATGCTTTCTTGGAAGCATAGGTAAGGATGATTCTGATGCACAATCATTTGAATCGGAATGAATGTAATTCAGATGATTGTCATGAAATCTCCGGCGTGATAATGATAGAAGAAAACGAGTCAGTCTTGAAACTCAAACACTATTTCTTCTGGATATCCTTTGGAACCTAATGGATAATAATCACATCACTGACCCTACAGCTGAAATTTTCTTCTTCCATTAGATACGCCATGTGCTTGTCAACCAATTTCAGAAACGCATTATTTCGATTTACAAAACTTCAATGAATTGGTATTGAACACTCGAAGATTTTCTCAACCACAATGAAGTTTCATTTATATCACATTCATATATCCTTTTGTATAGTTGTTTCAAAATAATAAATCCATCAACTCCAGGATATTTTTAATGCAGAAAATTGTTCTAGTTGCTTTCAAAGTGATCAATTTTTCAGATTGATGGAAAATCAGATGGCAAAGTAAAAAAGTTGAATCCTCACGCTTTTATGGGGAATATTTGTAAAATTTGTATTCAAACTTTATGCTCGAATATGATATAATTCATTGCCAGATCGTAAGAACGTTTCGAATACGAGATAATTCGATAACTGCGTTTGATACACACTGGACGCACAGGTTGCGTTTATAAATTAGCTTCTATATAAAAAGCAGGGACGTTCTAAACAACTTCGAACCAAACGACATATTGGTCTACTGGTTATTAGTGCGAAAATTCCATACAATTTTTCCAATTGTTGAGAGAGAATAGTTTGTTGATGAAACTCGATTCACATCTGATTCATGCGAATTGTTTATTATTATGATTCATAAGATGAAAAAGCGAACAGAGTCACAGTCCTGGAACATTGTCGAACAGAAGGCGCGAAATTTGAAAAATGATGGGTTCTCGATTGAATAATTAAGAGATAACAAGCTTTAAATAGACCTGATCTTCCCTTTAGGAAATTTATGTCACTTTCCCCAGAACATTCCATCTCTTTTCTTCGAAAATGAGAGGAAAAATTGAGCGTTTTAATTAGAATGGTAAAGCAAATTTCCTAAGGGTTGATACTTCTTTGCCTTAGAATTATATATGAATCAAATTTTGGGCCTAATCTCTATGAATATTGATTGATCCACACAGCAATAAGAGGTGACTTGAACTGACAATTGCATATACTCTGCACCCTCTTATTGACAAACTTTCATGGGACCGATAACCCCAGCAGAAATCTGAATCAAATATATTTCAGAATCGAATATATTTTTCATAGAATTATACATAACTTATACACGAGCTATATCAAATTATTTATAAATTATATATAATTTTGAAACATTTCTCATTCGGGGAATGGATTCAGCAATTTTCAATTTGAAATACATTTAAACAAAATTCACATTTGGTCACATATGGATTCTGTATGGGCCATATATGATCATATACGGATTCAATATGGATTGTGTATGAATTATATATGGTCATATATGACCATGTATGGTTTCTATATGTTTTATGTATGTTCTTATATGATTCATTTTACTAGGGAACAGTTATTTAATTGGGTCAATGAAAGTTTATTCAAATCAATTGAGTATTTTATGGTGACTGTTCAACTGAATATCTTATTGTCCCCGGGAAATTATTTCTTCCAGTGCATGAATAACTTACACGGGTCGATTCCTTCAATACATTCGATTACATACATAGCTCATGCACGGACTCGTTGGAAGGATGAAGATCAGATCGATTTTCATACATGGACTATGTATGTCTTAGGTATGAAATCAATAAGAGTTTATAGGGGAGTCGGGGAGGATGGAAAAGTCAACTATTCCTGTGGATTCGTGTATTTAGAAGTACTCTAATTCCTGTGACATGTTGTTTTGAATGTCGAATCATTTTTATGAGCCATATACACATCAGCATATACCGCGGTATTGTTTTCGCGGAAGGAGTCGAGAGAAGATTTTAAGATTCCTTTCGCAATTTTGTTTTGGGTATGTTTCTTGATATTCTTCACGTCATGTTTAGGATGAGTGCTTGATTACACAGGCCTGCGAAATTTGACTTTTTTCCCCTCAAACAATAATATCTTTCGAAGCATGATCCGCTGAATCCGAATTGGTTGCAGAATTGTTTATCACGTCAGGTTTTGAGATTGACCTAAAATGAAAACACTGTTTTTCGACATATTTGTTACGTAAAGTCGAAGGGTAATTTTTTCTCAAAATTAATACATGCACCTCAAAGTATGTCCTCCTCTTCCAATGCCGTTGAGTTTGCTCAGATACCTTTTTTCATTGAGATACGACAGTTTGAAAATTGTGTCTCCACCTATTTATTGAGTACATGAGCGCACAAATTTAAAATTGTCGTATCTCAATGAAAAAAGATATTTCAGCAAACTCAACGGCATTTGGAAGAGGATGACTGATACTTTAAGGTGCATCTATTGGTTTTGTGAAAAATTACCTTTCGACTTTACGGAACCTTAAATATGCCAAAACAGTGTTTTACATTTTAGGTCGGAATATCCCAAATACCTGACGTGATATAGCAATTATGGAGCCATATGATTCAGCGCACCAAAATGCTTCAGAAAATGTTGAATGAATGAAGGGATTGACTTTGGATTGTATTCTACATGAAACACCTTGAGTAGGCCAGGCGCATCACAACGATACGCTAAATTTTTTTCTTGAGCGAAATACGGTAGAAAATGCTTATAGCATATCACATAAATATATATTTATGCAATATGCTACACTATTATAATCGGACGCCTACAAAATTCTCGCGCCGGGCGGTAATATCCTTCGAGCCAGCACTGCTGAGATCGTAGATTGTTTGTTGCTATGTTCAGACATTATTCCACTAATTCACTCGGAATGTACTGATTGTTGTTCTAATTTTTTCCTCCGTGTACAAGTATCGAGTGTCCAGTAATTGTTGTGAATTTCGTGTATTGAAAAAGTTTCACAAATGGCTTCTCGAAAAGGTATCAATGCTCCAGATAACTTCTGCTACATATGTGGAAATTATGTAATAAAGAGACAGCAACAAATAATTTCTAAATGTATTGAAGAACTATACGATAGCTATTTCAAAATAAACATAAAAACCAAGATAAACAATGGTCGCCTCATAAAGTGTGTGTTCGACATGTGTACGTGAACTTCGGAAATGGTCAAGAGGAGAAAAACATTGTTTTAGTTTACAGACTCAATGATTTGGATGGAACCGCAAAATCATATCAACGATTGTTACTTCTGCTGTTCAAACATAAAAGGATTTAATTCTAAAAATAAAGCAGCGATAAGTTATCCTGATATTCGTTCTGTGATTTTACCTACGTATAAAGATCCTGATAGCAAAGAGTTATGCCATCCTGCCCAACCATTTTCATCTGATCCTAGTTTATTTCAAGAGGCTATAATGAATACTTCAGATCCTGACGATGAATATTACTAGTGCAACGAAACACCACCACTGTTTTCTCAAAGTGAATTGAATGATTTGACAAGAGATCTTAATCTTCCGAAAGATGCTGCGGAATTACTCGGTTCCAGATTGAAAGAAAAAAACATGCTGGATCGTACAACGAACTTTTATTGGTATAGAAATAGAGAGAAGGATTTTCTACCGTATTTTGCTCAAGAAAAAAATTTAGTGTATTGTTGTGATGTGCCTGGCCTACTGAAAATGTTTGATGTAGAATACAATCCAAATGATTGAGACTTTTTATAGATTCTTCGAAACGGAGCCTCAAAGTAGTATTGTTACATAATGGTAATAAATTTGCTTCTTTGCCTATTGGACATTCTACTCATTTGAAAGAATGTTATGAAAATTTGATTTCGTCCTCAAAAAATAAATTACTCCAATCATAACTGGACTATATGTGGTGATCTCAAAATATTAACTATGTTGCTTGGTCAACAAGGAGGGTATACAAAATACCCTGTTTTCTATGTGAATGGGATAGTAGGAATAGAGCACGACATTGGATCCAGAAAGATTGTACAGAGAGCATCATTGAACCCTAGAAGTAAAAATGTTGTACACGAAACACTAGTTGACTGCTCCAAAATTCTGCTACCTCCGCTTCATATCAAATTAGGCATTATGAAGCAATTCGTAAAGGCATTGCCTAAAGATGGTCTTTGTTTCAAATATTTATGTGATAAATTCAAGCATTTATCGGATGCGAAGATAAAAGAAGGCGTTTTTGTTGGTCCAGACATAAGAAATTGATGCAAGATCCTGACTTTGAAAAACTATGAATAAAACCGAGAAGCCCGCTTGGAAGTCATTTAAGGAAGTCGTACAACATTTTTAGGGAACAGAAAAAGCCCTGATTATGAAAATATAGTCAACAGCATGCTTAACAATTTCAAAACCCTGGGTTGTAATAAACATGAGTATAAACTCCATTATTTGCATTCCCATATTGACTTTTTCCCTGAGAATCTTGGTGCTGTCAGTGAAGAGCAAGGGGAGAGATTTCATCAAGACCTTAAGGTTATGGAGACCAGATATCAAGGAAGGTGGGACGTTAGAATGATGGCTGACTATTGCTGGATGTTAGAGAGAGATGAACTGAATCATGAGTACAACAGAAAGAGATCAACCAGAAGTTTTGAAGAAACTAGAAAAGATATCATAAGTCCTTTTGATTTATCTAGTATCTTAGGTCTTGTTTGAAACCAGTGCAGCCCCATGTCTGAATTTTATATAAAACGTATATATTTTCGTTCATACAAATTGTTTAAAAACTGTAAATATTCATATCTCACATAAAATGAATCCCGATGTGCTGTAAAAAAAACTGGCGTTATATTTTAGTTCCACAATCTGAATACCTGGAAAGGAACCATTATTGTTCGAAGGAAAATAAAACTTATATTCCGCAGGTCTGTGAATTATCAACCCTTCAGGGAACCCATTTTTGAAGGAAATTTTCCTTGAATATGTGAACATATAAGTTTTGGGTCGCTGAATAAGAATATCATATTAGAAAATTAGAATTTTCATTCCCATACATCCTGGCAGCACCCTCAGGAGATCCTAGAAATATTATAATCTTGGGGATATATTTCACAACTTGGAATACTCGTAACTCTGCAAGGAGAAATTGTAGGTCACCGATTAATAGCTTATCTTGAAGAGTAAGAGTAGTACTGGATGATGCAATTAGAAGAAAAGACTAAAAAATTGTGCACTCAGTACATGAATTCCAAAGTAATCAAAACCCATTTTTCGTGGACCTAATCTTAAATATCTTGAAATGCTTACGCGATGGCCCAATCCTGACTCGGATTTGGATTCTACGCAGAAAATTACTTCAGAAAAGAGAATTTCATTTGAAGGAGAATTTCATTGTCGATCAGTGTAATAAATGCGAATACTCATTCTGTTGTTGGGACATATTACACAACTTAGAATGGTCATAACTTTGCGAGAAAAATCGTACATGAACGTTCAATAGCTCATTTTAAACGGGAAGAGTAGTGCAAATTGATGAAGTTGAGAGAAAAGATCAGAAAAATTTTATGCGTCCTGTACATAACCTCAAAAGTAGCGAAAACCGCATTTTTCGCGTATTTACCCTCAGATATCTCAAAATCCTGACGTGATAGCCCAATTCTGGCTCCGGATTCGGATTCTACGCAGCAAATTACTTCGGAAAATGGTCACCAGTTCCAAGGGAAAAACCTCGCAGGCCTGTGTTATTCATTCCCCATATTTCATCTTTCGAAATGCAACAGGATAATGCAATAATTCATTACGGTTTCAAAGGTATGTATGTATATGTGTGTAAGCTGTTAGTCGGATAATGTGGGGAATCACTGGTCGGGTGAAATGGGCATCGTCATTGGAAAAGTAAGCGCGCATTAGTACGCATTTTTGGTATTTTATCATAGATAAAGGAATAAAATATAAATTTCACTGAAAATTTGGGTGTACGCCCATGTGATACTTGATATCCGATTAGGAGATCGAAAATTTTCAGTTTTGACCACACATAGTTTGAAATCTTCGGTTTCCAAAGAATTGATAAACTAGGGATCATCATCTTGAAATCAGTAGCTAACCCTCCCTACTAGCATTCAGTAAAAATTATCAAATTCTATAGTTGGATATGACGAAATCAACATTCAGTTATAATTATTCACATACAGATTCACAACTAAGATAGAACCTGGATAGGGTTATTCTCTGGTCATCCCATAAGGATATCAAACATATACATCATCGATATTCAGTGATGGCGGAGAATCACAAACAATTTAAGACCCGAAACATGCATTTTTCGCTGTTTTTCGCCGTTTTTCTTGTATAAGTTCCATATGGGTGCCACTCAAATGGTTGAACCTGGATAGGATCATTCTCTGGCCATTCCAGAAGAATGCTCAATAGATGTGAGATCGATCCTAACACGAATTGATTACGGTAGTCGCATTGAGTCCGCGATTTCAAATCAACCTTTTGTCAGTAAGCTTTCGAAAGGAGAGTGTTCAAGCTTCAATTTGAGCAATCATTGATCTCATTTGGAAGAGCCAACCTTTGGACACATAGATATTCCTTGGATCACCCATTTCATGCATCATGTTTTAACGCTGATCATTCAATGAAAAAGTTAAGAAAATACTGAAGAGAGTGAATTATCAGTATCAACAATGTATTATCTCTGAGAAATTTCCATGTTGAAGCCAGGAAACCCAAGTTTGAAAAATGGAGATTCTTTCCTATATTGATTCCAGTTGTCAAACGTTAAGTAATTGATCCAACAATCATTCAACAGAGTGAAAAGTTTGTCTCTTCAATCGGTTATAATATTGATATGAATCTATTGCTCATATTACATGCTACTTCCATCGTATTAAGTAGATAAGCCGTTGGATATATACAAGATTATGAAATCAGTTTGCCGTGATTCTCGAAGATACTGTATATCTATAATTCGCTGAAGGTAACTTTGATATGTCATATGTTTGCATTCCAAGATTATCATTGAGTTTTCGTTCTACATTTCGAGAACTATTCTTGTTGTTTTAATGCACGCAGTGTTTCAGACCAACCGTACCTCCCTTCGGAGAACTCATTAAAAAATTCGAGTTCTTCAATATTAATGTGAAAGAACATTGCATAAGACGTATTGCTAAACTAGGACCAGGAAGGTTTGTGAAATGGATTTTTACATGAAAATAAGGGCGATTACGAATCAACTGAATTTTACTATATGCTTTATGAAATTTAACGTTCAACGTTGAAAACTTCCACCCACCTATGACTTTCTCTACGATATTCGTAATCTTTCGTATTTTTATGTGAAAATTCATGTTACAAATGTTATATTCCTGTTTCTAGTCCACTAAGAAAAATAACAAGGATTCTTATATTTTTGAGTAACATTTTTCTCTGTATACCAGCACAAGAAGAATTTTGTCTGTGAGACTCCTCTGTACTGAATTTATGGAACAGTCTACAATTTTCAAAGAATAATCTTCGATAGTGCAATACATAGAGCATCAAATATTATTTCCTGAAAATTTCAGACTGTTCCTGGTGAAAAATGTTGGAACAGATGAAGCGTAAAAACCTTTCCATTTCCGCTTCTTTTGTGCTTAGATACTGTTCCGTTTACTCATCCGTGTCGCTCCATCCGCTCCATTTTCACCAGGGGTTTCATAAATTCTGTTCGGAGAAATCTTACAATAAAATGTTTCTATCAAAGAATTCACTCTCAACTTGGAAATTTCTCGAAATTGTATACTATTCTGGAGAAATTTTAGAGTTCCTCGCTGAGATAGAGACCCTCCCACTGAGCATTTCCGTTAGAACCTTGCATTAACATTGCATCGATGTTGATGCGATCTTGAAAGTACCTGTTATGAGAATTACAACAGTAATATTACAACATCCAATTACAAGTAAATTGCAGCAATGTTACGTTGTCAGGGGATATTTTAACGATATTTTTGCAAGTTACTTTTGTAATATTGCATTTGTAAATTGAAAGACAAGTACTTTCAAAATCGCATCAATATCGCTGCAATGTTAATGCAAGGTTCTAACGGAAATGCTCAGTGGGCTGCTACTGAATAAAGTGATTATATACAACTAGGCTTGTGTTTCAAAACTTGACTCCCGTACTCTAAAATATCGGTGTTCTATGTCTTTCTGATCAACTGAACAAAGCTGTGCTGTTCATTTGACCAGTTGATACTGCTACACTGATATTCAGAGTATAATGGTGGAGTATTGTTACTTTCATCAAAAATATACAGCTGATCTTCATTAGGTTATGGAGGAATATACTCATGGATCCAAGAATACTCTGGATGGTGCTTAAAGCTCCACTGTAGACATGGGGGGGGGGTCTCCGTACAGATGCAAGGGGAATCAGGGGGTCACCATATTGAGTGGCAAATGGACACATCGATTAGAGAGAGATTAGAGAGTATATCGATGAAAGCGGAAGCAATATTGCCACCGAATATAGCAACCTAATCCCCCTTCCGTCTGTACGGAGAAGGTACTGCACCTCTCAGCACCATCCAGAGTATTCCTAGATCCATGAATATACTGATTAATTCTTATGAACCATGCGTCCTAGGGGTTATGAGGATGCTGATTCCAAATCACATGCCAGAGGCAAAGCTTCCAGATGGACATTGCCGTTGAGGAAAATAGTACCCCCACCAACATTTATCCGCATACTCTCATCTTCACACGAAACTTATATACACATAAAATTTATATACATGGGACGACAATGGGGGTATACTTCCCCTCAACGGCAATGCTCATCTGGCGGCTCTGTTAACTCTGCATATTTCAAAATTCTTGGAAACCATTATACATAGAAATGATTTCATGAATTGTACAATTTCCTAATTGACGTTCGTCATCTCGCATATCTACGATTTTTTTTCATGTCCTTGTCTCGAGAAACTACTGTGTCGTTTGATTCATTATATGATCATTGACAATCTGTATCAGTTAGCATCATTCTCGTATAGAAATCACGATAAATGATACACGGAGAAAAAAACTAACAATAATATTGCTGACCCACAATAAATATCGTAAAAATATGACCGCCACTATTGCTGAACTGGCAACAATATTATATTGTCAACATTATTAACAATTCAAATATTCAATTTTGCAATATCATATGGTTATATCAATAATTTATATTCACCTATTTAAAAAATCTTACTTTTTGACTAGGGAAACAAATTTCTCATCCGAATTTATCTCTATAAACATTCTATTACGATGTGGTTTGATTCATATGTGAAGAAAAGGCGATTGTGAGTTCCAATGTTGGAGAGCTGCCTTAGCGAGATTTGAACCCGGGTCATCTGAGTGGGAAACAAATCATTCATAATATCAGCAGATCTCCAAGATGACAACTGAGTACTTGAATTGCCATTCATCGTAATCCTCGACTTTGTTCAGAGTCAACGATGAAAATATATTCAAAACAAACATAAAATCGTGCCCATTGAATAAATGAATTAGGATTTAAATCACAGCAATTTGTTCAGAAACGAATGAAACTCATAAAATTTGTTTGTTAAACTCATGTAAGCTTTGTTATTCAATCAGAAAATTGGGATTGATTTTTATGTTTGTAAATTCAAGAATAACTTCATCGAAGAAGGTCTTGTAAAAGAATGTATATCACTTGGATATCATTTTTAACTGTCTCCTGAGGTAGATCCAATAATTTCTATCGGGAATAATTATACCGCTTCAAGCGTTCAGAATATACAGTTGTTTTGACAATAAATAGATTTTGTCACGACAATTTTTTTTGTCAATTCTGTGATACTTATTGTTGTCGCTGCTTGATATTGTTTTGTCAGATCAACAATGTTGATTATGAGTTGGAATGGCAACTCATATTGTCATTTTAACCAGTGATTTTCAGCAATACAATTCTTGTCAACGAAACAATGTGCTGTTGCTGTACGAACAACAAATTATTGCATAACCAGCAATAAAATGTTGACAATTCTTATATTGCTGGTTCTACCATACACATTTATGTCCGTGTATGAGCCTATATTCAATACGATCAATTACGTTATGATTCATCATCTCTGAATTTCTTACAAAAAAGTTTCAGTGACATTGAAAATGTTTTTTTCAGTGTCATATTCCGTACAGCACTACCACCGATCGCCGGACATTTCCTCATCGCTTCTACGTCGCTTCTCCGTTCCTCCAACTTGTACCCACGTCGCCTCCACGGAGATGCGACGTGGAAACTGTGCTGTTACGGTTGTTTATCGCTCATGTATTTCTGCTACTTATTCCGGGTACAGTTCGCGAAAATTTTCTAGAGACTATTGAGACATTAACGAATTTTTTTTATACAACGGGAAGACACAAGCAAATATCATCTGCTTTCAGGTTCATCTCCCGATGAATGTAATCTACTCCCAAATAAATAACAAAAGGAAGCGTTTTATTCAGTAGTCTTTCAAATATCGCGTAGACAAACTTGGAAACCATAGTTTCGAAAAATATGCCTCTACAATTTCGGTATACAAATTTTTGATTTGAAAAGAAAAATTTTTTTGTACTTTGAGAATCATTCAATGAGTGTTGAAAAACTGAAATTCTTTATTTACCCCCTATCATGGAAAAAAGTCCGAAAAATCACCTTATTTTGGGTTCTGCTCAATGAGATTCTGGCTCAAACTGAATGTCAAAAATTGTTGACAAAAATATATATTGGAATCTGGCCTGCATATCTTTCAATTAGTTGTGATTTGAGAAGGAAAATAAACATCACTTCATGAAGCTTTCGAATTTCATCTTCGATCATAATTATGAAAATAATTATCTAATTCAGGCTATTCTCCTCGATGCCGAGACATCAAAAGCAACATAGTTGTGGGCAAACGCCCACTCATAAATCTCATATTCTGAACTACTCGCGCGTAGCGTAGTGCATACATATACGAAATAAACGGTGGAAATCCATCGCAACAATGTATGCACAATTCAACGATGCAATAGATCTCAGAGTTGATGATGATGAATGAATGTAGAGGATAAGAGATGTAATTATTTGCACTGTAAGGGATCTATTTTAGGATCAAATGTTCTCATCCGACTATTGGTTGCAAGACATTGGGATTATTCAAATTTCACTTCACAATGAATTTGAATGAATGATGTTTTTTGTTTTTAATTATGATTCCTACAGATAAATGTGCATCAAACTTGGGTAATGTTGAGTTGATGAGTCGATAACTCATCGAAACATAATAATATCATTTTGGCATGTCAACCACTGATAAGATTTCATTGAAAAATCCAGTAACGGGGCAACCCGTGTATTGGAAGAATATTCATAATTGTGGAAGAATTGTGTACTTTTGGATCTGCTAATGATTTAGGAACTCAAAATTCAAAGTCAATTCCCCAATAATATTTGTTAGAAGACTAAAGTTCTGAAAAAATTGTCCGACAGTGCACTGAAAAAATATCTTGTACATAAAGTTTCCCATTCCTTGGAAGATATTTTTTACAGAGTAGATGTACTTATAAAAATTAACATGCCAATAGTGAAATTGAAGGAGAATATGTTTCTTAATCACTCAAAAACTCCCATTTGAATAACACAGGAAACTGGTTAACTTTGGTTTCAACTCGATTTTCTGGTGTTGTATACATTTTTTCAAGAGAAGGAATATGATGCTTAATTTTTATCAAAGTTCAACTTTCAAGCTCTGTAATTTCAAAACCATTGGTCGTTCAGCTTCATCTCATGGGAACTGTTTGGTAGCAAATTTCATGCCCTATAGAAGCAGCATATTTATTTTTATGAAAACAATTTTCCAACACTGAAAATCCAGTTGAAATTAGAGTTAACCAGTTTCCTATGTCATTCAAATGGGAAATCGATTCTTTCGGTGAACTAGGCCTTTAGAGTTTTAGAGGACGGACCTGCAGAGATTTCTATAGAAGAGTGCTTGGAAGATTACCCCGTTCCTTCCTCTGCATGTGTTTTGTCAGCCTTTTGGTTTCTGTCAAATCTTCAGCTCCAATTTTCCCCTTCCTCAGATATCTTTGGGCTTACAGAAACTTGAGTTCTTTCACAGGTATTTTTCTGTCTTCAGGACACTTGCATTGAATGAGAACAGGATTGGGGCAAATGCATGCACCGAAAGATTTGTCGCAAGCGCACTCGAATGTTATGGGGTATTCACGTGTAGAAATATCAAATGGGTTCCAGATGACTCTTGGATAAACTTCTTGTATTTTTCATGTTTCTTTTCCCTGTTGTGAGATTTCCTGAAAACATGATATTTGTCATGCAGGGCATCATTTTATCTTCTGTATTACTCTGGCATGAGACACGGCAGGAATAGACGCCTTGCGGCACAATGCTCCCAATTGTGAGGCTACACTGCTGACCACCAGAGAAAAGTTTACCTTCTTCCCGGAGCATAGTCTATATCTCTCCTGATGGAAAGCTCTCACGACATTCGCAGATGTTGGGAGAACGGGTAGCGGCAATGGACTTGGTGCCCCGGAAGAAGCACACTCCGTGTCTTCACGTGTCAAAGACAAGTGAAAAACGCCAGCCAAGCCGAGCAGCCAGACAGAAATGAGCGAGTTGGAACTGGAAGTGAGCTCGAGACTTCCAAACGAAAACAACGAAAATTCTTTTCACTGTTTATGATCTAAAATTGACCGAATCAATGAACAATCTCTCAGAAAATCCGATTAACCCTCCAAGTACACACATCCTTTCACACCTCAGGAGTATACACAGATGCAAATTAACACCATGCAACTTTATCGATTAATAACTCGGTTCCTATTCGACCAATTTCATCCTCCTTCTTTTCAATTTGAAGAAAAAACTGTGCAGATTTACGTGGTATGGAAGGAAATTCACAAATATCTCATTTGATCAGTGAAAAGAACACGAAAATGAAATCAATTTTTGACGAAAAACGAAAAGTATGAAAATTGTTGGTGCGAATTTGCACCTGTGTGTACTTGAAGGGTTGAAAGAAATTAGAAAATATATCTTCTTCATTTCAAACGATGAGTTTGATTCAAAACTGAGGCAGTCTCGAAATGAGTTGTCTGATTTCGATCTCAAATAAAACTGTTCGATCCACCTTCACAATGGCATTGATTTTCAAACCTGGCATTTTAATTCGTTCCACGTTCAGCCTCGACTTGATATAAAGATTTTTCTGTGAAAATCGTGAACATAAATAATGTTCGTTATTTTCGATTTTGGTTCGAAAGTCTCGAACTATAGTTGGAACTCACCCGACAGTCTCAATTCGCATGGTAATTTGAGCGATGATGGTATTCTGTACATCGAATATTCCAAATACTGTCGAATTTTCGATAAAATTCAAAACTTTCCAATACGATGCGCGAGTTAAAGATATCCGATTTCAAAATTCTTTTTTCCCTGAGTTTGTCTTGACTAGTAGCATCTTTTCTGCGCTATTACGATTCAATTCAGTGACTTTTTTGTTTTTCGCTCCACTCTATTGAACAGGCCCTATATGCTCACTCCAGGTCCTTCAATTAGTCATTCAAGATCGAAACCAAGAAAGAGGTGTCAACTGTTCTCTCAGGAAACTTCGAGCCTCTCACTTCCAGAATTACCAGACTTGTCCACGTGGTAAGCGAACTCAGATGTCAGTGATAACACATATGTCGAAAAAAAGAGAAAACAGCGATTCTCAATATTCAGAGTAACGGGATGTGTATATAATATCACATGACCTTCAACTTTTCGTAAATTTGGAAAATAAATACAATTTCACAGATTGGTATTGTGTTTCAAAGGAATAATTATTTTGTGAATTTCATATTGTTCACATAAAATTTCAGTTAAGTAACACAAAAAATCCCTCTTCACCAAGTTTTGTAAAATCATCAGAAATTTTATGATTTTGAGTGCGACATATTTTGAATTTCGTACTTTTTACCAATTCCGAATTCGGCGACCTCAAAAACCCCTATGTACCACATTCGAAACAAACAGTATGACATCTCATATTTTTATCAGCTTTTGAGGCCAAATACTCCACTGTGCGCTGTTATCGAAATGCGTACCTTTTTCTTTGCAGGAATCATTATTCATGTGATGCCCGCTTTCTGTTGCTCTTTTCTGAACTATTTCTGAATCAATTTGAGCAAAAATTGAAATGCGGGGGGGGGGGGGGGAATTGAAAAACCTTCTCATGAGGAATACCAATATTTCGCGATTTGAGGTCAAACACCTACACGCTTATCTTATGTATATCATCATATATATAATCGCCATGTATGTATGCACAGTCATAGCACCTGACATGTTATTCTTCCACTAAGATTGATTGCTTCTCGCATTCTTTTGATTTGAAGAATAATTTACTGAGAGATCTTCACTTTCACTCAACTTTTTTTCAGGGTTAATCTCTGACACTGTTTGAAAAAAGTGCCTGTTCAGTTTGACATTTGACTTGATCGCCTCTCCCAATTCAGCTTCTTGTGCCTCCGCGAGTCTAAACAATAGCTGATCTACTGGGTATGAATGCACAAAATTGTAAAGCATAAAACAATGAAGAATGTTTGTTTGGTGTCATTGTAAAATAATAAAATTTTTTTGAAATTATCCGTAGATGAAATTTCACATAACGATGTATCAATAGAAAATTATGAGGTATACAATACGTTGTTTGAATAGTACCGCAAACCTCTTTCCCGTTCAAATGTCTGCCCTTGATAGAATGAGGAAGACGCCATTCAACACTATTCGGAGAGTGGACTGTGCATCACAAGTACCTGTAACACATGACAGCAATTATCACCTCAAGAAAAGTCAAGAACGCAGGGGAACTAAACGAAAAGACATTCCCTCCGACAAAACCATTTGCGTAAGAGCCGACCTGTTGAATGAAAGAAAAAGAAGAAACAATAAATTATAACTTGTCCAACAGTGGTCGACAAACAGCAATGAATATTTAAATTGTCAATTCATGACACATCATTCACAATAAAATGCTCTTGTTCACACGGTTAATGTTGAACTCTTTCATATTCAGAGTTGATGCGTTCATTAATTGACAAATGAACATGACGTTTAAGATCATCATGAAATTCCTTGAAGGAAAATATATTCTCACCACATAATTCTTCTAATCGATCAAACGATGTAACACAAGCACACGCATTCTTGCTGAATTCGATGGAGAAATTCTCAAATTCTCCTTTAAGTTTCATATCAAACTCCTTATCTTGTGTTTCAGCATATGAATGGCAATTGATATTCAAATCATCTATGGTTCGTGAAAGACAAGGAGCGGCGTATCATGCGTAAAAGAAGTGTAATCATTGTTGGTCGATGCCTTTCGAATTTCAACTCGGAATTCTATTTTCAGTCAATTTTCCCGTAGTTTTACTGGGAGATAAACTGCCTTAAATGAATGTCACAGATTTCTTTGAAGACTCTGACAAACGCCGCTAGAACGAAGGAGCACTCTTTCTTCAACGTTTCGCCGGTTGTGCGAATAATTCCCTTGGTTCTGCAATCGCTTTGAGGGAACTCTTACAACGAGCGAGTGATTGTGCAACATATGTGCGGTTTGAGGTTGTTGTGTATCCGTGTATGTATCGTTTGCGTATATGATTTTTTTGAAATAAATCAATTCATGGAATTCAATTACCATATTTGCGATTTTTATACCCATCACTGTAAGAAGGAAGTCCTAAATTCAGCTTATTTTATGACTTCATCTATGATGCAAACAGATTAAGCCGAAAAAACAATCGCCGACACAATGGAAGAAGCATTGTCTGAAATTAAAATGCAAACAGATTAAGACTTCTTTTTTACAGCCCTTTCTTTCAAAATCATCGATTTTTGTATTTCGTTGGGAATAAAACTTTTGTTCCAAAATTTAAAATTCGCGCGATGTACAGCAGTAGATGAAGGATTGAGGATTGATTCCTGAAATTTCGTACTTCTCCATGCATTCAATTCACAGTATTCCCGCCGAGAAAACGTTTCCTCAGTCGACACGTTTGTATGGTGGGTTGCATCAGCGGGGATCGCTGATATCCCCTTAAAGTTATGAAGCTATGATGTGTTTTACATAGGAAAATTCTAAAGGAAATGCTGTTTTGAAATGCTTTTTTGAAATTGGTTCTGTATGGCATTAGTTGAAATATTGGATTTATTCCTCGAAAATTCCATCCCTTCGAATGAATTACATTTTGCAAAGTTTTACACCAATGAAAATCCTACCTGTTGTATAACGTTATGACCATAAGTGATAATGAGTCACTACAACCGTATGGGGCGTTAACTCAGGACCTGACCTATAGGTAGGTGATGGGTTCAGTGGACAGGTTCGAATCCCTTCGGCGGAACGGAATTTCTCAGACTGGAAAAGCATATTTTAAATACTTACCGACAGGGAGTACAGTAAAAATCTGAGAAGAATTTTCTCTCTATGTGGATCAAGGATTATTACTTTCGCATTTATTATTATTAGGAATTGGAATTAATTCGTAGCGTTTTTTGAATGAAAAAAAATTGTTTATTTCGAATGAAAATCGCAGAATACATGATTCAAAGTATTGTCCATCGCTTTCGACTACTTTCGACCATCTTTCAGGCAAGGAATGAATACCGTGTCGGAAGAACGCATCATCTTTGAATGCAATCCACGAATCGACCCATTTTTGGCAATCTGAAGATAGTATAAAAAATGGGAGGCAATTAGTCTCAGGCTTTCTGTTTCATGAGTTCAGTTCGAAGAAATCTTGCAGAGAGAATCTTCACTCGAATGGTGCGTTAATATCCCATTCAACGTAGGGATCACTTGTTTCCGAAGTTGTCAGCACTACGAAACAATGTGAGCGTTACGATGTATTCCGCTTTGAAAACGTTACATCGGCAGAATTCATTTCTTCCCGAATAACCGATCCCTAGTGAAAATGGGAGCGTAAGAAGGGTATGAAGCGACGTGGAAGAGTACACGGAACAGTATCTAAGCACGAAAGAAGCGAAAATTGAAACATTTCACGCTTCATTTGTTCCAATATTCGCTTCCGTAGCGTGGACATTTTCACCAGGGATTCTCAATGAAATCGATTTTTCGTTTAGCGGATCAAAATCCATGTTTTTCTCATGAATCCTAAACCCCTATTCGAGAAACTTCGAATCAGTCAACCAGATATTCATTTCTAGTTGAATGCCGGGTCGCGGATAAATCCCTTTTCAAAATATTTGTGGCCAAAAGTCAAATTATAAACGGAAACAGTTGGTATATGTCTTTTATCGTTCATTCGATAACGATCTTCTGAGCTGTGACAATGTTTCTTAAACCATTTGAACATTCTAACTGCGTATTGACACAGGTGGAATTAAATCAATCATTTCCAAATGAAGGCTTTCAACTATTTCATTGAATTGTATAATTTTGTCGAAATAAAAATATTTTCAGTTTCACTTGCCAGGTACAATGATGAAAGTGTTACGAGTTGTTTATTGTATCGCGTTTCGTCTAATAATGGAAGGACCAGTTTGTATGGGGATATTATTAGAAATAGTGATAAAAGAGACGGATTAATTTAAACGGAATCAGAGAATCCAGTGGACTTCAAATTGAACATAATGTGGAATCGTCGCAACGAGGTACTATCACACACTGAAAAGTGACTTTTTGGAAAATAGCAAAGTTCCCTCTTTAATGTAGCAATGAACGTCTTTAATATGTTTCCAGTAGAATGACCCTAGTAGAAATTATGATTGGGAATTAGATGGGCTTCAGCTGGTTTTCCCAGTTGTTAAGTTGGTTTCTAGCTAGTTTTGTAACGCACTTTCTAGCCCGTGCCCATCCAGATGTTCCAGGAAATTGCTAGAATGTAGTTTAAATTGCTCATTGGAAATGTGAAATCATGTTTTTTTTCCTGTAAAATTGAGCCCATGAATAAGTTAAAATGTATTTTGAAATGTAATCCCAAGTCGAGTACGTTTCTCTTGGATTTATTTCCATAAAATAATCCCAAGTTACAAATTGGAACGTTTGGGCTTCTTTTTATTCCTCTGACCATGTTCTTGGCCTATCAATATTACTGAGCAACCAGTTGAAGCTACATCAACCGACTGAATGTTTGAGCACTGAAGTCAAATTGGCTGGAATGTGTTGTCTAGTTGCCCCCACATGGGTCCCATCTAGTACATGGTTGGTAAATGGTACGCCAAGACAAATTTCTGCCAGGCGAGCTATGTCATTTATCGCTAATGTGATATAAAGTATTACAAAGTATAATATGACTTGTAAATCACTATGAAAATTGGCGATTTCTGTAATTTCCATCACTGAATTTGAATTTTATATGTTACAAAATAATCTTCCGGCGAGTGATTTGTTTGAATGATTTTACATTATAAATCAGTTGATACCTGATTACGCAAGGATTGTCTGTAGAAGTTACACGTGTTTGTGTTGAATATTTAACAGAAAATTCATGACACAGATTTTTTAACACATTCACACAAAATTTTCAACTCCGTGTGTGCTCCGCCACACACACGCAGAAATATATATTTTAAAGTCCCATAATTTATTGGATCAGCGCCAGTCTGTGATGAATGAAATTATTTACCTGAATATAGTTTCAAAAGTACCATAATTTCATGTAGAAATACGTCTAATTATGGGAGTTTTTGAGAGTAAATTCAAGTAAAAACTCTATCTGGCACAGACTGGCGCTGATCCTCAATAAATTCTGGGACTTTTCAACGCATCTGTTTTCTGCGTGCATGTCAGCGTGCATGTCTAGTTGGGGATGAACATTCGCAAAAGAAACTTTTACAATTCGTTTAGACAATCATTGTTCAAACAATGGTTGAAAATAATAATTCACGTGGATAAAAACCTCGGAATCGTATTTCACGGAAAATTTAATGTAGATCGGTGGGTCGCAAAATTAATAGTCATCATGAGTATTAACAAAAGGATTAATTGAATCAGGAAAGAACTCTTAATACGAGAAAGCGATTTATAAATTGGCTGAATTTTTGAAAATTTTATCGTTTTCAGAATTATGTTCCGTAAGCATAATCCTCACATCGCAAAATCATGTCCCAAATAAACTTCTGCCATGTAATTTTTAAGGAAATCCATAATGAATCCTTGGGATTTCTCTGAGGATTCTTTGTAAATACCACGTACAGACTAATTTTGAACTGCCATAACAAAGATTCTCAAAGAATTCTACAGTGGCATTATAAAGAATTCTTGATAAATACAGCAAGACTGGCGTGTTGTATGGGATCGTTTTGTCAAACGCTGGGAAGATTCGTAAGGAAATTGTACTCTCACGGACAATTACAAGATTTTACATGAAATTACTGTTGCATATTCCATCTCAAGATTTTACATATGATTAGAACGATCTAATAAAAGAATCTTGAGGCGTTACGTCAAAATGTGAAAGTTGAAACTGCAAATATCGAGTCTTTTAAAAAATGATACATAGTTTATTTGAGTTATTACTTCAAGGAGAGCAGACATATTCGCAAACAAAACGATGGAATGTATTGAAACGTTTTTTTATTCTTTGCATGTGGGATCATTATTTGTTCTTGATAATTTGAAAGTTTGAAAATTGTATTCTCAAACATCTTGACTCGATGAGGTATATTAATGGAGTGATATGAAATCTTCGCTGAAATGTATCCCAATTTATAAATCTTGGTTTTATATGTAATCTTCGTAGATATTATAAACTATCGGAATCTTCTTTCTTGGTGATTATCATATTTGATTCAAAAAATCTGTTTAGGAACTTTTTTCAATCATAAAACAATCATCCCTCCCAATATTTCTCATATTCTGTGCTGATTTCATTTTCCTTCCAAGAATTTTATTTTTTCACGTCTTTGATGTATTTTAAATCCAAATTGCGTGTAATCCTCAATTTGGTCAATGGTTTTTATGATACTCATTCATTAATCTTTATTACATATTCAAATACATTCTATCATATCAAGTCGGTGGTATAAAGTGTGTAAAATCTAAAAAATTCCCGGTGTCAAGTCGGTATGAGATTACAGATAGTATGAAAGCGTAGCCTTCTGATACTGAATGATGTTACTGCTTCCTCGCACGTGTAGAGTACGGGAGCTTCAATAGTTGAATCAGAGATTGAAGACTATCTCATATCTTGCACCAAACTGCGCTTAGAAGTTGAAAAAATGAATTTTAATTCATATTCTTTAGTCGGCGTACACAGAGAAAATTGAAAAGTAATATCTTTCATCCTTGAAATACTGATCACCTTAAAAAGAAGTGATATTTGCAGCCAACGTGATTATTTGTGACGGCAACCAAGTTTTTCTGTGCATCGATAATGCTCAGAGTTTATATTCAAATAATATTTTTTATATTCAGTGACCAAAAGACAATAATCTCATCATTTCTCAATTTTAACGCTGAAATTAACAGTTGAGAGGACAAATTTGTAAGGGAAACGATGGCAAAGAATGATAATTTCCATGGTAGAGAATTCTCACATTTCGATGTATATGGAACTGATGAGAAATCTTGAAAAATTAATTCCAATTTCTGAATTCCAATGTCCATTTTGATGTGAAGTTAAACATACGTCGTGAGATAATTGCTTTTTTATCAAAAATAGGGGAGTTTTCCTCCATCTTAAGAAACCATGCAGCTTCTTGGAGGTTGAATAATTCAAAAACACGCAGAAAAGTGCCTGTTTGGAAAATAGCAGAGTTCACTATTCAATACAGCGATGAATGTTTTCAATATGTTTCCAGTAGAATGAACGAAGTAATTTATTTATTAATTAATGTGGAATATTACAAAGTATAATGCCACGTAGTATTTTTTTAAATCATTGTGAGGGTTGAGAATGTCTGTCAGTTCTATCACTGAATTTGAATTCCATGTGTCTACAAATCAAAATGTAAGGTGGTATAATAATTCACCATGTCACGTATCGAGGACGGCTGAGCTACGTATACCAGCAAACTTTACTATCTTTTGAAGATCTGCTCTAAAACCACTTAGAATGCAAAGTTTGGAAGTTTCTTACCTAACATTTTTCAGTAAATCCACGAACAATTTCGGTAAAATTTCAAATAATTTGTGTAAGTTGTTTAACATTGTTTGATAAGTTACGAAAATTGTTTGGAAATTCACAAATCCATAAGTTTTTCACCATACCTTTCTGGATGGGAATTTACAAATATTTCTTGCAGTGTCTCTTTCCTCCATGAAGTAAGGGAAGACTACATGAAATCATAAGAAGTTTCCCTTAATGAGAATTTTTGCTGCCACCCCTTTGTGGATGTAAATTCCACCGTTATTTTTTACAGTGTACATTTGCTTTATTGACACTTTGGTTTGGTTTTTCCAATTTTTATCTTGAAATGTTTTTTTCAGTCTAAATGGCTCATGATGTGTATTGAAGAGGAGAAGTTCTCGAGTACTCTTTGAGAATATTCGACATTATCGAATCATATCTTGATAAAAACAGTTACACAATATGTAGATACTAAAAATAGTATCGAGCCTTGAACCTCCAAGAATGAATTATTATCTATCAGCTTCGAAAATTCTTAATCTGTAATCCATTGTAGAAATATTCATGTTACTGAAATTTGATCCGTTTACTAAAACGAATCGATGCTTGAATAGCACAATATTCAGTTATCAGAGACCAAGAATCTCTCAGTACGTTCTTCTAACGACGTTTCCAATTCCAAAGAATGATTTCGAGGAGATAAATAACACTGTGAAAAATAATCGAATTTTTCCTGTATGCAAGAACTGTAAAATTCCGATTATGAGATGGGAAATAATTATAACTCATTTTCATTCCTCATTACGGCTGAAATTGTAATATTGCTGATTTCCAGTCTCGTCTGAAAATCAGTCGATCATGGAATTAAGATTTACTGTGAAAACTTAAAGGAATATTTTACTTGAAAAGAGGACCAAAATTTTCTGGTATTATTGCAACAATGACTTCTTTTTTAATCACTTAACAATAATCAGGAATCACCGAGCATATATCCACACATTCTTCCAAGTTTATTTATGATCTTGTGGAGGAACTCATCAGTTACAAGTTAGATTTCAGATGATTGAATAAGCAAGCGCATAGGTTAAAATCCCCCGTGAAAAAATCATTCAGATCTGATGAGGCGTGTTCAGGCCTGATCATGGACATTTTTTGGCAGAATTATTCGCGCTTAACCCTAACTGTACGTGGTTGGGCCTGATTACGCGTGGTCTTTCATTTTCTAGTTTCATCATAACTAAATAGGCTTCAACTTTGTATCCAAGTGAAAACCCGTAATCAAGCTTGACCGCGCGCGATCATGCCAGACAAGCTATTCTTACCCGTGATCATCCAAAATTATACCAGATAAGAGGTATTTATACGGAACAGCTCCGTGTTGATTGTTTTATCACGAATGCACATGCTTCATCATGACAAATCAGCCTCGGACGTAATAAAATTCTGCATTCTACTGTTTTTCATCTTGAAAAAAACTTCACTGTAAAAAGAAAGTCTTAATCTGTTTGCATCTTAATTTCAGACAATGCTTTTTCCATTGTGTCGGCGATTGTTTTTTCGGCTTAATTTGTTCGCATCATAGATTCAGCCATGAAATGGGTTGAATTCAAGACTTTCTTTTTACAGTGTTATTATTATTCCAAGAAAAGCGGTTTGAAGTACGAAGAAATCAATCAAATTCGGAATATTCATAGAAAAAAAACCGTAACTGACACACAAATGGGAAGTCTATAACACTTCAATAGTCTATAGACTTCAATGGCGAATCATTTCTAGGTTATATTATACCTTAGAAATGGTTTGCCATTAAAAAATTATTTGTTTCATTGATTTGGAAAAAAAACAGGGTTTTTTTTATTTTCTTGAATTCAAGTCAAATGCACTTACTCTTGCTTTGGACGTCAGATGTGGTGAGATAAGGAGAATCATAAAAAGAAAAATAGAAACCCTACTAGAAATTTGAAGAAAGAGAATTCCTTTCAAAAGTATACCTTTAGTATGATTTCAATAGCAAATCTGTGAATGTAGCACCCTCATGATTACCTTGATCAGAGTTTGACATGAAATTCTGTAGAGGTGCGCGAGTATCAGTTTTTGTCGGGTCGAGTCAGGTTTATTGATGTGAGTATTGGGTCAAGTACTCAGGAATCTTCGAATACTCGAAAATGGTTAGGTCACGTAAATTTTCGAGTACTCGAGAATGGTTGGATTACCCGAAGTTTTCGCGTAATCGAAAATGATCGAGCTACCTGATAAATGTTCGAGGACTGAGAGATTATCAGGTTCTTAAAACCTTTCCTGAGTACTTGAGAGTAACCAAATCAATTTCCTTTGGAGTACTTGAAATTCATTACGTTGTCCGATAATTTACAATAAAATGTATTAATTTTACTGGCAACTTTTCCTGCGTGTACTCTCTCATGGATTCTCCAAAGTTTTCAAAAAGGGCCAAGAATATCTGACCTCTTACACATATTTGGGAGATCTTCAAGAGCTCTTGATGATACATATTGTTCACTGGGAATAGTCGTCTGACAAAAATTCTCCTTCAATTACAGTGTGTAACCTCAACTTTCTCTTTTCAGGTTCCAGTACGGGAGATTCGTCTAAATAAAAGCGGAAAAAAGACTCACAAGGTTCATCTGTGTAGTGAAACAATTTAGTAGTTGAATTGTAAATGTCGATAAGAACAGGAAAAAATTTCAAAATTTCATATAAAAATTCAGAACAATCGAAATATCCTCTGTAATTTGCTCAGTTTCAGTTGGGGAAGATTTCCGTCTATCTTCTCGCCATCGATGGCTGATTGGACAGTGAAAAAACCCTGCAAACATGAAATCTATCATATCAGACACCAGACAAAATATTCACATTGAGAAACGAAATGAGGTGAGAGAAACGGAACTGATGAATGTGAAGAACTCTATGCTAAAGAGAAGCCTTATATCGAATATGTTTACGACGGGCAATGTAAATTCAGTGTAGTGACGACGAAGACAGATTAATGATCAAATTTGAATTTTCCATCATATGAATTATAAAATGAAAACCTTATATTATAGATGAAATCGATATTATCATTCAAAATGGATTCTCATTTATTTTCATTCACAACAACTGCTTTTCGAAAAATTTCAGAATAAAAATTTGGAAAAACGCGCACTCCAAATGACGATACATCATCAACAGTTTGTAGAATTATTCACCCTCTCGAGAAATCGACGATACTTGACCATCAAATGAGGATCCACATATAAATAGTGAAACACATGATATTGCAACCTGTGGATTCATCTTTTGCGATTCCTCCTAGTAATTGATGAAATGAAAAGTCTAAAACTTCATTTCGCGTTTTATTTTCTATTTATCATGAATCTTGCGCGAAAAGAAAGTTGTGAAAAATCGCTTAAAAAAGTAACCCAGGCTGTTGGTCTAAAGTGTTGATATCGTATGGAGCCATAGATAAGACTTGTGGTTAAAAGTCAGTCATCGCAACGACGACGTAGAAATGATCGCTCGTGAAATCCGTAGAAGAAGGGACCAGCGTCCGTAGGGGAGGACCTTCTTCTTCATCGTCTTCTTCAGACAACATTAGTAGTCTTCGTGACGACGTCATTATGAAGTTGACCAACGTCAAGGCAACAGAGGAATCAAGAGAATATTCAAAAAATGGTTTCGTGTGAGGCGAAGAATTGAAGCCCAGTTCATTACAAGGAACGAAAACTCAGTTCGAATTTGGTGTCGTAAGCATTTCAGATATAAAACAAGAAAATAAAAAAAACAATCTATTTCCAGTGATTGAGATAGAATGGTTCTACAAAATCTGATAAATATGGATAATTATTAGTAGGAAATCCTTTGAATCATTATTGACAGATTTCTTATGGTATGAATTCAAGAGATTTTAGTAAATGTTTAGGAATTCAGGAAAATTGAAGGATTCACTTCGATTTTGGTTCAAACATCAAAAGATAAATCTGGAATTTTATCATTTTTAAATGCCCATTGAGTTCTTTGGGTAGTTTGGAGTAATGGTGGAGTTAGTGTTGTTGAAATGTAAGATAATACCACAAGGAGAGAGATAGTGCCTGATAGACAATGATAACTTCCGGACTGGGAATTGAACAAAACAAAGGACGCAAAGAAAACGAACTTATACACTGTGTTGTGATTCCAAATTTGAAAACCGGCTTGATCACGGAAGAGATATCGAAAAAAACAATGCTAGTTCGTTCTGTTGATGTTGTTGCTTTAATCTATCTGCTCTTGGAAGACACTTCATCTTCTATCATATCGGGAAGTGACCTGAAATCGAGCATGTGAAAAAAGCGAGAGATTGGAACGTATAGAAATTAATGGTAAGGATCATGTTGTTAATATCATAATATATAAATGTAGTTTGAACTTTTTTCGATCCGTTATTCATGCGATGAAATGGCATGAACCCACGTAATCTTCACAAGATAATTGAGGATTGCTAAGGAATATCCTTTGGAACAGTAGATATTGCGCGAATCACGCTGCGTTGAACAATCAAAGTCGATATGAAATAAATCCAGTGAAATATCAGAAAAGTGCACTGTAGAAAAATATAGAGGAGATTATTCATCACACCAGTGGGAAATTTCGACTGGTGATCATCAAGAAGAAATCGTTAGAATAAGAGGATTTCCCCACTTTTTAGGAACTATTTTATCTTCCAGTGGGAGATCCTCTACAATAAAAAAGTCTATCAAATCATGATGCACTAACTCCCCCATCCATGGAAGATGTATGGTGTTACTATTTATTGGAAACCACAAGAAAGAACAGTCTACAGAATTATTTTTTAGGATGTACTTCTATAGTACATTCCTCATGTATATGTTTCTACTCCTTCTATACTTATATACTTATATATACATTTTTCAGAATGAACATTTATACATGAGTGAAAAATTCAGAAAAGCATAATTATTTTCAACTTCGTGGAGAATCAGTCTAGTTTTTCTACCAAAGAAGCAGGGAGGATCTCTGGGCAGATCAAGGGACAGAGATCTGATAAAAGAACTGCCACAAAACTTGCACAGGGAAAAATGTTTGACAGTAGTAGCCCATTATTTAGTTCAATATGCACTGAAAGAAATTTACTAAGGCCCTGTAACTAAAACATCTCAATTGAACATTCCTATTAATGAGAACTACTCAGAATTAGGTTGATTCAATCAAGTATAATTGATTTATCACTCTTTAGTTAACGTATCAACTATATTTTCTGTGGTCAGGAAGAAAATTTAATCAAATTTCCAGTAACTGTTACTGAAGAATATTTTGGTTGAGGAGTGGTTTTCCACGCAGCTACAGTCACCTCAGAAATACCTCTCAGTGTGGTTTAACGAATCCATTGGTCACCACCATACATTTTATTAATTACTCTAACTGTTATTTCTTGACATGAAGTCAAGCAACCAACAGAACCAGCTGCACTGTGAAAAGAAAATATGAGGAATATTTCTTCGCACTTCGGTGAAGTAGATTCCATCCTGATCATGGAAAAATTGCATTTTCATGAAAAGAAGGGTTTTGTCTCTATTTTGAGAAATAATTTTGGCTTTCCAGGCATTGAAGTCTCTAAAAGTAAGGGAAACTCCACCAGCTGATGGGAGAATTTCACAACTATTTTTTAGAATGCGCGATAACCACATAATTGGTTGTGAGGACCAATGAATTGGCTAAACCATATTTGATCAACGAATTGGTGCCGCAATCGCATCCTTCTAATCAATGTCGCGGAGCAAAAGATAGATGGGAATTCGACCGATTTCTTATAGGACATGGGTTCATAAGCAAGAAGAATTCCAGAATGCACTTTCAATTCAAATTCCAATAAACGAGCAACGTATCACCATAATTTAGAGACTTTCCACATTCATAGCGAATTCAGTACGTACAAGGCAAAATAATTCTTCAAAATAGAAAAGATTCCCTTAATTCTGATGGAGAAACAATTCCCTCATGATTGGAATACAAAATCCATCACTGATGTCAAGTAAATTCACCCTATTGCTTCTAGTCAGAGAAAGCTTTGTAATCGTTTGGGGAAGGGGGTTGGAAAATCTTTTGTCCCCAAGGCGAAAATCTCTCGGTTGAGAGATGTGAAAAGAAAGTTTTAAGCAATCCGCATTGTTGCTGATATTTTTCTAACGCAAACGAGGAAACCATGTGTCAATTGGCATAGTGTTTTTCACGGGGTGGTACCAAGCAACGCACTTAGGCACATTTACATCACGGTGCCATCGAACGTGTAGCTTGGGATATATTTTCCATAATCAAAATTTTCGCTGAAATTTGATAATTTCTATGTTAATTCCATAAAAAAAATGTTGAAGAATTCTTGGAACAAAATCTTCGTACGAGTTCAATAAATACTGACATAAAGATGATGAAATTTTGGGAAAAATGTTGCCGTTACTTCAACTTTAGTCTTCTTGCAGGATCAAATTCTCCGGAGCTCTAATGTTACTAAAGTTTGAATTGTTTATTGAAACTAATCAGCAATCAAATAACACAATACCTCCACAAACACTCAAAAAAGGTAGAAAAATAACGCCAAGTCCCTGAAGAAATGTAAATCTCTCACAATAACAATTGACGGAAACTTCTTGAGAAACAAACTTCACTCTGTCCAGAATTCCGCTTGGAGTCGCAGATATACTATTTCAAAAAAAAAACAGATGTGGAATCAATGACAGCCACCAAGTACATTTGACGATCCAAATGGTATGTGAAAAATTGCTGGGATATTTTAGCTTCAATTTTTCAAGAATGCATTCATATTAGTTTGTAATTTCTGAAAAAACATCCTCATCTCAAACACATGTATGAAGGAAAACAGAACAGAAATCAGGTTGATCCATTCCACACACTAGAATTCTGAGTTATTCCAAACCAAAGGTGTTGATTGGTTAAGATGTTACGGAACCAACGTCAATGCGGAATACTTGGCGTGGCCGATAGCAGGAGTTTTCAGTGTAGATTATATTCCAAACAGTGTCTCAAGAGAAATCAAAGTTACAAAATGAAAGGTTGATATTGTTTTGATTTTCCAAACTTCGAATGGAACGGGCAGACCGCTGCACTTGGTCCGATCGAGCTGAAATGTTTGTGGAGTTAGTCGAGTCACATTTTACGACCATTCTGGGCCAGAGAGCGAAATGACGAAAACAAATTGATGCAAGAAGAGGATTGATCACATTTTCTGGATTTTCCGAACCCCGAGGAGGTGACACCCCTACAGTTTGTTCGATCGAGCTGAAATTTTTTGGGGTCAGTTTGGGCCCTTATCTTGTATAATTCCTTCATATTACTCAATTTAGGTCTACCTTTGCGAGTTTTAACATTCATTTCTCCTCCCGATATTGTTTTGAAGAAACTATCATGTCTTAATGTGTGTCCTATCAGATTACTTCTTCTTTCCACGACATGTTTCAAAGACTTCTTCTTTCATTTACCTTCTCAAGTACTTACTTCATTTTCACTTTCTCTATCCACTTTATTTTAAGCATTCTTCTATAACACGACATTTCAAAAGCTTCGAGTCTTCGTTGGGCCGTTTTTCCAATTGTTCCACGCTCTGACTCGAAGAATGTTTTCTTCCTTCCTATCTTTTTGTGTTCTCTATCTGGTTTCATGAAGCTCTCTGGAGCAGCCTCTACCGGGAGATCCAACGGGAGGCTATTTACCTCCGGAATATTTTACTCGAGAGAACGACATCATGCTATTGTGGTTGTTTTTTCAATGGATGATAATTTGAAAATTCCAGGTTCAGAAAAGATTTCACTCCTCAGAATATTGAAAGATGTCAAGCAAGGTAGTTTCCCCTTGCCTTCCCTCCGTTTTTACCGATGTTCCTGACGTTGGGATGATTTGTTTTCTTTTAGTTTGTATTCCTCCTCTCCAGTAGTTTATTCCACTCGAAAGACCCGCAATCATCTCACGGGGAGGATTTTGATTTTATATAAATCATCAAACTAAATCTTTTGGCTATGGAAAAAGATTGATTCTATTTGGGAATCGGCATCATTAGAGGCAATTTCAGGTAGAATCGTCACACTTTCCCGAATTCTCCCAGAGAACAAGTGCGAAACGAGCACAAAAAGGTATGAACATCAGATAGCCAATTCATGAAATCGAAATCAACGTAAATTTGAGACGAAACTTGTGTGGAAATGAATTCAGGTCCCTCTATATTATATGAGTATATCAAACCATGTTGCCTGGTGTCAAACTCGTGCAGAATCACTACCGCACTTCACCAGTGATTTGCCGGATTAGATGAATATGCCCGCCGCATGTCGTTACCTCGTGTAGCAATTGTAATTCGACTGATTGGGCACAACCTTCTGCTAACTGCCTAACTTATTTCAATTTTCGTCAGGTTCCGTGGAAACATCGTCCATGCGTGATCAGGCCTCAATCCTTTCCCACTCCATCAGGAATCATAACGCTCAATTACGTCCAATCGGCAGTGATTATGTTCGATCATGGATGAAGAATTCATACAGAATTATGAAGTTTCCTGTAAGAAATGAAACTGTAACAATTTTTCAGTAGACTACTTCATTCTGATTCATTCCTACCTACTGTGCAGTTTCTATTTTTCAGTTTCCAGTTTCGAAGCATGATCATCCGTGATCAAACGTACGCACGAATTACCAGGGCTGATCTGGCATAATGAAACATGTGGATTCGTCGTGTAAGAAATCAGCGCAGAGTCAACTGGAATGAACATTCCTCATTTGGTACGATCTCGCATGATCAAGGACGAGAACGGCTCGCTTGGTATGATTGCGCTCGGTCAAGCTTGTTCACGGGTCTCCATGCGGATACAAAATCGAAGCTTTTTTGGTTATGATGAGATTAAAAAATGAATGGCGAGGCGTAGTCACCCCAAACATGTACAATGAGGGTTGAATAGGAATGATTTTCCCAAAAAATTACCACGATCACGCCCACAATGAATCTTCATGAGAAACCGTGCTTGGGATAATCCCAGAAAACTCATAATAACGTCAAAATAACTGGTATCTAACATTTGCCTTTGTTATTTACCATAACAATTATGTTGACGTTACGTTATGAGTATGCTGGGATATATGCCAGCAAAATCATGGTGGAATGCGGGCCGAAGAGCTCGGGAACTGATGTTGGATCTCCCGATTCATTTTCGATCTCAAATTCATTTTGGCTGATGCCAAACTTCCAACGAATTACTGCCGAGCGTTGAAAGGTGAGATTACGCATCACGGGCGAATTCTCGCCGAACCTCGATTACCTTTCCGGAACGCTGTCAAAAATTGAGTCATTCAGAACTATTTACATCGAATAGTTATGCTTATGCCACTTTTGTAAGAAATAATTACTTTGTCTGGTGACACTAATGTGCTTCTATTAGTTTGTTGCCAAGACTGGTACTCGATGCTCTCGATATATTCCTCCGCCAAAAGCGATTGTGAAAAAACTTTGAATGATTCTATACCAGGACACTTTCTACACTCATTAAGATGACATTTATAAGTTGGATCAACACATGAAATATAGCTGAAAATGTCGTTATAATTAGCAAAAGGAAATGTAGGATCACGAGTTATTTCTTCAAAATCAACAGCACTCAGTATTGAATTGATATTTTCATGATGCACGCACACACATACTGTATTAGTATGTGCAAGAACACAATCACGGGGTCGAAGTTCAGTAAATTTTTAAAAACTGATTTCCACTTCTGGATTTTGATTTTTGGTGAAATGAGTGGATCCCTTGGTGGAATGAGGTCATCAAATCCCTTATTCGATTAAATTGAATACCAATTTTGCAATAATAAATAATCATTCAAGGCTATTACAATTCGTTGGAGAATACATATATCTTTGAACAGATTTTATTAAATTCGATAACCATAAACCGTTGCAGAGTTTTGAATCTTCTCTATTAGGTGCTGCCACTTCTATAGCCTTATCAGACATCTCAAGTATACACGTATGTTCTATAAACATGCTTTATATGTTCATCATATCTCAGAATCGTATGTTATAGACATTCCTATGTGATTCATGAGTACAATCAGGTACTACTATCGTTGTGAAAAGAAGAACTTCTATTCAAAACCTTCGAGCAGAAAAAATAAATGCCCTCCTATTCGGTAACCAGTAATTATTCTATTGGGATGAATCGATTCGACATATTTATAACAATTGAATTTGTAGTTTGAAATCGTAATCGAACGATAGCATTCGATCGGACGTTATTGAACGTATAAAAGATGAATGGATGAATACCCGTCATCCTGGTTCAGGGACCGATTTATTCGATCCACATGATCGCTAACGTCACAATCCTTTCAGTCAATTCTTCGTGATTATTATTCCAAGAGTGGTCCACAATATCGGAATCATTATTTTGTTGACACTCACATTGTAATGACACTGACACTGGCCGTTGGAAATCGACATCGTGTGACTGTTATATTTGTGTACATGAACAATGTAATATGGCAACCTTCCTCCTATACAACAATCCTGGCTGGGCACGGCAATGCATACAAACACCGATTACACAGAGGGCCACTGCTTGTTCTACCCAACGGTTAAGTTTATTCCACTAATTGATTACGTGATATACCAACTTGATGTCTTTCGCTGATTTTGCAAAAGCTCTTTTATTCAATCCGTGTTGTTTTGTCAATCGATTCTACCGGTAAATCAAGTTCTCACGAAATTTGTTGATTCAATTGATTCTTTTATTCATTACTATTGAATTATTTTAATTTAAGTACTATTGGATTAGATCAGAGTTACATATGCTTTTCCAATGCCTAGAATGTTTCTACGATGGAATCATATGAGAACAGGAAAAGACCGGTCGATGATGAACTTATTTTGGTTCTATATTCTAATGTTGTAGGAACTTACACAGCGAAAAGTTTGTGTCACAGAAGGTTCATTCATTTGCGTGGAAAACAACATATCAAATTTTGAAATTCACAGATTTTCAGTGTAAATTCAACATTTTTGTATTGATTCGATAAATGTTTTTGTTAATATTTGATATGAATTGCGAGTGGACCTCCTGGAATATACATATGTGCTAAAAGTATACAAAACTTTTCACTTTGTAATTGAACGTGAAAGGAAATGAAGTTGAACTGAATCACTGTCTTAGAAATATACTAACGAGATGCATCTTCCACAGGATCTCCCAAGAAATTGTACTCTGGGAATGTGTAAATATCACTTCTTTATCGGATCAGGTCAGGTTTGTGAAAAATGTTGACTGAAAATTTGGAGATTTTGTTGTATTTCTTACATTTCAAATCTTCGTCAATTATCAGAAAAGTATCTCAACATTGAGTTTAAAATTTTCACAATGAATAATACAAATAAATAAAAACACACACACAATACATTACTAAAATTTTTCAGAAGTTTCTCTTTCTCGGATGCATGGATATTCATTATAAGATATTTAAATTCTAGATAACCGAATATATTCTGGTATACCAGACAATCCAGATTTTAATTATTTTAACAAACATTTTGAAGATGAAATCATACATTGAATCTCACGCACCGTATAAGGAAATGAATATAATTGAATGTCTCATTTGAAACATTCCAGTTGAAATGTTCCCAGAAGATTGCATTTTCAATGACAAATGTTGCATGAATTCAAAAATTTGCATGCAATGAAAACAATTTCCAAACTCAACGTGCATATTGAATCAATTGAGATATTATATCTAATTATTACACGTGCATAATAATTAGATTATCTTGCATATGTCAAAGAAAAATTATACTTTGATGCTTCAGAACAATTATTGTTCAGAATTGATATCATATAGTTGTATCTTCAATATGAATGAAAGCTCAACAAGCTCTTCAGCTCAACAATTAGTATGGAAGGTACAAGATAAGCTCAAAATAATTTAATTTTCAGTGAATCAACACAAACGCAGAAAAGAGTCTTTTGAAAAGACATAAATTGTGTCTTTTGAATCCAGCTCAATTGGAAAAATTCATTTGCAAATTCAAGAATGAGGTTTCGTAGAGAAGATAACAAATGAACAAAAGTGAGAAAATATTCAGATAAATCAATGAAATTTCATTTTGTTATACAATTATGTTATTACATTTTGTTTCATTTTCATCTTTCATTTCTATATTATGTTTTATTATGTTTATGTATTATCAGGCTTGATTTGAGGCTATCATTCAGAGTTAACCACCATTCAGGTCAATTGGTATTTGAGTTTGCCAACTTTGATCATTTTCAAATTCGATTCTTAAAAATTCTAAAACGGCCATAATAGTCATATAATTGACCTGCATAATTGATTCATTCAAATACCTTGATCCTAGGAACGACCGATCCTCACTCCAGGATCGACATCACTCATGGACAGAGGTTTTACTGTATTACGAAACGATGCTGCTTTCGACAAATTTTTTTACGCATGCTTTAATCTCACAATCCGGTTTGGATTAGTCATATAAGACTATCGCAAAACTAATCTTGTTAGACAATTTGAATTTAATTGCAATCGAAAAATTAGAAGAGAAAATATACGCATTCAAAGAAGTTACTATTTCTCTGCAGAGAAGAAGAGAGGAAAGAAAGAATAGTTGCAGCAACCACTTGAATAGTCGATTCTCGATCATCTACTTAAGTAGTTGCTGCAGCTACTTAATAGTCAGAACAAGTACCACGTTAGCTGCTTCAACTAACTCAAAATACTTCAGGTATTCACGTCAGTCAGTGCAACTATCGAGTTGGTCGAGGCAGTTAACGTGTGACTTGTCCTGACTACTAAGTAACTGCAGCTACTACTCAAGTAGATGGTCGAGAATCGACTATTGAATCGTTGCTGCAACTATTCTTCTCTTCCGTATGAATCAATCAGGTTGAAATTCATGTACACGAAAAAATTCATTTGGAAAAGTAACATTTTATTTATAAACTAGAACTATTCAGAAAAATCAGACAATAATTTATAACCTAAATCTTAATCATTGCCAGCTGTGATGATGAAAATCTAGATCAATTTGGATTTTCACCATCACAGTTGGTAATGATGAGGAGTTATGTTATACGTCATGTTGTCTGATTTCCCCAAATAGTTTCTTTTTTACAAATAAACTAGTAATTTCCCCAAATAAATTCCTCTCCGTGTGGAATTAGGGCTGTGGAGTCGGAGTGAATGTTATTCTATCGACTCCGACTCTCCTTCGACTCCTAAAAAAATACCAATCTAAAAGAAATTATCAATTAATTTTTTCGAATCCACATATTTTATTTTTTCATCAGCCGATTGTAATGATTCATACCGATTCAAATAATGGTTCCATAATCGACCTCACATGAGTCTCAGTTGCAACGGTTGAGACATGGGTTTTAGGTACAAAAAACATTTCCCAATCTGATTTTCAATAGAAGCGAGGGAGCCATATGTTAATTTATGGACAGTCTATTTTGACACGTATTTAATCGAAGTTTGAAGTGTAATGTTTCGAAATTAAATGCATAGAAGTCTTTGTTAACATAAGTATGAAAAATGAAGAATTCTTCACAGATTGTGATTAATGCTGCGAATAAATTCTCAACTTTTCATGCACATCCCTAAATGTTCCGATTAATATATTCTAGAGAGCGGGAAACACAGGAGTAATGGATCAGGATAGTAGGGAAGAGTTAGCAAGCTTGGGCTATTGTTCATTTCCTATTTTTGTTCGTTAATAAGGTATAAAGAATCAAAAAATACACGAAGTACAATCCAAGTATAACTCTTCGGCTTTATTAAGAAATTTTTTTCATTTGAGTTTTCGAAAAATTGGTGTTTTCAAATTCGACTCGAAAAGTAGTTGTCATTTGGCTCAAGGCAGCCTCTTTGGTAGATGCCTTGAGTCACTATTTTTTATGCATCTGAGCATCATAAAAAACAACTTAAATGAACCATTATTCTACGTAATATTATTTGGGCTGATGCAAGAACGATCAGGATTGTTTTCAACTGAATCAGTTCAGCTTTGATGTTTCATGAGTAAGAAATTTAATGAACAAGAAACTAAATTTTTAGAGTAGTGTGAACGTGATTTGTTGAAATCGATATTCTCCATTACTTTGATTGCTTGTTCCGATTGATCTTCATACAAAATCCATCGAATCCCATCGAATTTTCACAAAAAATAAAGAACATTCAATCCAAATGCAGCCGAGGACATTGTGGCCCAAGGCACCCAATTTCGAACTCTGATATATTTTGTTCAAATAAAATTGTTCGTAACAGTGATTTCATCCTGGAATTCATTGAAATATATCCTCAAATGCTTCTTTTGATGGCTGATCAATTTTCTAGAAATGAAAATTTAGTTTCACTGATTTCAATGGAAAGAAACTCAGAACGAAAAATTTACTCTTGTCTTCCTGATATGTTATATATTTCTTTGGGAGAAGGGAAATCCAATTTCTCCAATCAAATTTGGATACAAATCACTGAAATCTCTTTCTTCAATTTCTGTAAAAAAATTCAAGATTTTCATATCAATACTTTGCGAAAAAAATACAAGTGACCCAAAGCATACACCATCCCAAGGCTGCCGATTCTCTATTGTTTCTGAGTTACGACCGTTCCAGATCACAGATAAGTCCATAATCATCCAAAGACCTCCGTGCTTTCGTTCCAAAAGAATCTTACGATCACTCTATGTTTCAGGCATTTTACATTCATTAGATTGATTTCGCATTAATTCTCAAAACCAAAACGAGGATCTATTGCTCTATACAACAAACTTTTATGAGTGCTCAACACAGACCAATCCCGTTTTGACCTCAAATTGAGTGAAAATATTCAGTATATCCTTGCGCATTAGTGTAAAAGAATGGAAATTTGAAGAAAAGACCGTTTGTTTAGTTTTACACCGCGTTCGTAATTATACACTGTCCCTACCCATCTCACTCTTATTTTCCATCTTGAAGTAGATTTTATAATTTCGGAGAATTATTTATGGTATGTGTAGAACTTCTCAAAACTTTATTGTAATGCTCTTCCACTTTCTAAAGCATGCAACAGAAATGTGATGGATATGGGACAGTAATTAAGGGTTGAATATAAAAGAGATAAAAATTTCTTCCAAGAACTGGAACAATCCTAGATCTCTCAGAGGTCAAGGTGGAATCTTTTACATTGAATATAGCTCGAAAAAGGTCAAGCGTATGTATTGCGAACGGCCAATGATCTTGATTGGTCATTTACATCACGTTCCACGGTGCATCGAGGAATGATATTATTCAGAACCTTGTGACAATCATTCGCTTTGAGTTCACTACTGACCCTTTTTGTATATTGCTCAAGGATCAAATTTCATCTACAATCATGTGACTTGATGATTGAAAATCCATGATAGAAAATCAAACTCCAATATCTTCTTCTTTTTTCAGCAAGTTTTCTTATTAACGAGAAAATGAACTTCATTTTTTCGGAGTTTTCTATATCATTTCTTTCAATTTATAAGAAAAAGAATGAAGAATCAACATGTTTTGCGAGTAAAGATGCAGCTTGCATCGAAAAGATTTCATGCAATGTTTTGATCGATGACATCTCTTTCAATTGGCAATACATAATTCATGTAATTATAGTTAAGACATCGATTCCACAGGAATTTATTTATACGTACCAATGTCGTTTACAATAATTTTGATAAGGATGTTGATCAATGTGTCAAATTCCATACCGGTAAATTGTTGCAATCGATTATGGATGGATAAGGACCGGTAAAGCATTTTTTGATACAGTAAAAATGTAGTGAATGCAACAACACAGGCCTGCGAAAAACCATTGTTTGCGCACTGTGAGTGATACTATTTTCGCAAACCTGTACAATGAATTAATGACTTAATGAAAACTTACTTTGAATAGATACTTTCTTCATATATATATTCTTTAAAACCGCAACTGTACTTCTTTTTGTCTTCATTAATTTGTAAATATGCATCACAATATTCATCTAAATGAAGTCTAGAACTCGTTACCAAGTGCTTTTGCAATTTCGCTCGCCTTAGGATATGCGACCATTATCAGCCCTATTGTTGAATTATCGATCAATTCTATCAACTTTTTCAGGAAAACGCATTTTTGCGATTGGGTGTTCAGCAAAAAATTGGGGAAAAGTTAATATTTCATATCTATTTCAGGCATCCTGATCAAACACATCCTTATCCAGATTCAATTCATTTTTATAGTTAAAAAATGATAGTGAGAAGCTGAACAAAATCCACCCATAATTCTGAAGCGAAATGTGGAGCGATAGGAGCCAGCATTATGATTTGAGCCGCCAGGGCTCTCTCGTATTTACGACTGTGCGTCAAGCACGGTAAGTAAACTTTCCTCAAACAGTTTGTGAGTCCTTGCATTCTAGAAATAGCTATGCTAAGTTGCTGTGACGTTGTTATATTCCACGTTATAGTTTTGATAAAATAATTCCGGCTATCAGACATATAATCATCGTCTTTGAGGAATTTATTTCTCGTGAGTTCATCTTAAACATCCTCCAATTTCAAGTTTTGTCTCGATTTTAAAATGTTTTCATCATTATCCACAAACGATGCTGCCAATTCCGTATACCGGAATAGGGATCGATTCCATTGTTTTGGGATTTTTACATTCCCTCCCAATTAACGATAACTCCCTACTGGTACTCTTTTGTACGTATGCTTTGTTATCGTTGGATTCTTCTCACTTCAGCCTCTTTGAGATATTGACTAGTTTCCTCAACTTGATGAGTCTTTCCCATAACCATTCCATGTACACGGGTTGTTGTTTGAACGGTTCATGAGTAGGTAGTAGCCCCAACGAATGTAAGAAATGATTCACAAATCAGGTGTAATATAAAATGTAACAAGGCATTCGAAGTTTTCGAAAACATTTTGTAATATCTATGATTTGTCTAATGTGTCCTAACATGTCTAACATGCATCCAAAACTATCTCATTATCTCCATTATTTTGTCAGTTATTGTCCAACCGATGTCCGTCTGTTTCAAATTTTGGATATTCACCTAATTTCACAATTATCTGGATAGCTCATTGAAATTAAATTCATGTTGGCATTATAGGAATGGAGGAACATACTGACTTCCCAATAGGAACTCACTGTAGGACATTGTAAATTTGATTGGGCCTCTAATGTCACGTCATGAAGTAAATTTCCATTATAAAGTCAGTCTATTCTTCATTACTGCAGAGTATCATTTGTCATTTCGACTCTAACTTTTTTTACTTAATAAATAAATACAGTCCCTTCACAGATAAATTGTACTCCCACCCACACTGGGGTTATATACAATGGGTACGATTATAACAATAAAGTATTTGAGAATATATTGGAAAAGAATGTGAGAGGAAGTATTCTTAGTATTTGGATAAAATTGTATATCATTCTAGTTCAAAGAAAGTTAGCGCAATTTGTGTTTATTTTCAGTCTACAAAACTTCCGAAAATCTTATTGACAACGTCGTTTACAACAACGCAATTCAGACTGTCTTTATTGCCATATTACTCGAAACCATGATGTCTATTTTGGTGAAACCAATTGAAGTGAAGTCTGGTAGTACATTATAGAAGAGTATTTTCTTAACGCATAGTCATAACTCTGGTAAAGGAATGATTTATGTAATTAAAATTCATTTTAATTACCCAAGCTACGAAGATTACACCTTGTATGTCAGTACTGTAAGGTTTGATCAATTGAACATACGGACAATATAATCAGCAAATATCGCCTGATAAGATAATGGATGACAATTGATTCCAAGATAACCTCATTCAGAGAGAGAGAAGCTGAGTACCCCTTGCACATTGATCAAATGGATAATGAATTGTGAATGCCGATAGTCGATGTCTCAAGATGCTTTTGAAAGCAAATCATCGATAATGTGCTCAAAACAATTTTATAATGCTCTTGAAGTGTACAGAATTAAAACAAGTAATTTGCGAAGATTTATTTATTTGATTATGAATCATCACAAAACGATGAACAGTAGTAATATGTATTTCAAGCAGTATTTTGAGAATGTCTTTTCCGAATTCATCCCAGTTGAAAATTCCAGAATGTACGAGATCATGGAATTCGCATGTACGGACCTGGATTCCCGCCGGGACCAGTAGGTTCCCCACCCAGGCCCTGCGTTGTCCTTGCAGATCCTTCCCGAAACCCTCCAGAGGTTTCGTTTGAGAATCCCCTCAGGTTTGTGCGCAGGTCAGGACCATTTGGGTTCGCACTTGATTGGGCCTTGAGCGTCCCCGACCAGAACTTCAGATATCCTGAACGCGGCCCTCAAGGGTCCCGCGCGCAAGACTTGAGAAGGACAACGCGGGTCCTTGATGGAAACCAAACTAATCCTGAGCGGGAATCCGGGTCCACGTGCAAATTTCGCGATTCCATTCTGCCCGGAAATTTTCAACTGGGATCTCGAACGGACTATCTTGAAGAAGACTCCTTAAGAGCTATTGAGACAATTGGGGACACTAGGCAAATATCTGGAATGTAGAAAAGAAATGGACATCAGTTGGATAATAACTGGACAACGATTGGACATTATGAAACAATTTCAGATGCAGTTCAGTTATATTGAGACACGCTGAACAACTCAAGACACACTTTGCACATCACAGATTGAAAACTTCAGATGCGTATTAGATGAACAAAAGACATCGAGACTCGACTTCATTTATAATTTTTAGTAGATGGTACATAGACATCGTGGATATTAGGGTGATGCGCTGTTGAAGATTTCTTGAAATTTCATGTACTTTTCATGTACATATGTGAATGAAAATTCAATTTTTGTGAACTGAAATAGAAATCCAAATACATGTTATGGAATTTTTCCAAGTTATTGTGCATGAAAATTGAAATTAATGTATACAGAGTGACTGAAAAACTGCAATCCATTATAATTAATATAATCAAATCCTTGGCTGTAATGGTATCAACTAGAAAATAACAAAGAAGTGATCCAAGTTGGTTTGGATTTGAAAAAAATCTAAAAATGCTCATATCTCGAAAACTAATCTTAAAAACCAGGAAATTCTTGCATTAGGAGCTGCAGAATACGCCCTTGAAATACAATTTTTCTCACACTTGGAGTCACTCCATATTGATTTAATATAAAGTGTTGGCTCTATTTTGAGTTTCAACAGTTTCATATCCATTAAATAATCCTTTTCACATAATAATTAGAAAATTGTAGTAATCATTTATCCAGATACACTCAGAATAATTCTATAAGAGAAACTTTATGGAAAATCTTCGAATGTGCTGAATTTATATCATGTGTGTTGAATATCCCAAATAGAATTATTTACATTCATTTCGTTTTGACAATCGTCAGAAATCAAAGATGCGGAAAAATAGAAAAGAAACTTTTTTGAATTGAAAAAATAGAAAGAAAAATTTTCTCATTACAGGTCTTGCGGCATTCAACGCAGAAGACAAAAATTGAAAACCAAAAAATATGGCAAACTTTGGAGAAAATTTACGTTTATTCCAGAAAAACTCAGAAATTTCATGCTAGATAATTTTCAATATTTTTTCGTATTTTCTTCGTCAAGACTATTTAGAAAAAACTTTGAATGAAAAATTGCCCCATTTGGTCTATTTTTCGCAGAGTTATGAGCTCTTAAAAAAACTCCGTTTTTCAAAATCAGAACTTTTTTTTTTTTTGTTTGGGTGGGAAAATCCGGAACCCAGCACAGATGTGTTTTTGATCAGGTATTACAACATATCAAAACTTCCATGAAATCAAAAGGAGTCAGGGAAAAACTGTCTAATTTGGCATGGAATACCCCCTATATATACAAAATGAAAAGACATTTTTTAAAAGATTGATTTCATAAAATCAATACTAGAACAATCATAAAATTATGAAATCCATTGAAAATTCTATCAGATCTACTGGTATACATGAGGTTTTGGTAAACTATGTGTCCGAGAAACCAAAGGTGAGTATGAGCTATAGTGAAGCCAGAAGCTTCACGACAATATTTTCTGTAAAATAATTCTTACTGCCAAAAATGACAAAACGTAGTATAGTAGTATAAAATGTTCTGATATTCCTTGCAGACTTTCCATCAAATTCCAGACATGACCGCTCAGAATCAGATGCAAATAAATCAGGATCAAGATATGGATTCATAGAAACAGAATTTGAAAAGCTTAATGGAAATGGGAAAAATTTCAACTCTTCTCTTATTTTATATAATTTGATACTTAAATCAATCAAAAATCTTGTAACACAGGGAATATGAACAGCAACTAAACTTAATGATTTAAATAACTTAGCTGATAAAATAATGATGCGCAAGTGAATAGAGTAAGTATTTGAATGTCCTATTCGCCAGTACGTATAGTGACGAAACATTTCCATATCACAGTGACGTAATACACAATAAACGTCACCATTAGCCCGATATACGTAGTTAAAGAGGAATGGATCTCTCCATAATTTTTCTGGAGTATATGATTTTCAGATGTTCGAATTTATTTTTCCTAAGATTTCATATAGTACTGCATACGTGAACATTGTAACCTAGACTTTCGTACATAGTACATAAAATGAGGAGTGATTGTTATCGTAAATGAAAATATTAATTATCTTTTCCAAAAATAGGACCTATCATTGCATCATAATCAATTATGAGAATCATTTTTTATTGATAATGGTTCCTTTGTATTCTATCATTCAGTTATAAAATGCAGTTCATCTTGTATGTTCAAAACGTAGGTAGGAGGTATCTTTTATCATTTCATAATCATCAATAAGAGTGATATCAATCATCTCTCTCTGGACCAACTTTCATGGTGGGTAATATACTTTGACGGCTGCTTTCAATTTGCATCAAAAATCCAATTCCATGTTGAATAGCTACAAATTTCGCGATATTTACTCTTGACATATTACCACAGCCAGATTTTGAAACTCTATGGCTTAACTTCATATCGCATTGATGAATAGTGTACAGATGGCTCTGATTTTCGAATATAAATGCATAGTGTAGGAGGTAATGATATTTTGGTTTCAGAGTGCTTCCACTTAATTCCATATATAATTTATTATGCTCAGACACTAACAGATTTAATGATGTTGAAATGATTTGCATTAGACTTCGTGATAAAAGAATGTCTAAAATTTATCTCAAAATGCGGTATAATTTCCGAAAATGGATCCTCTTTAGGAACTCGATCTCCAATAATGATACCGAACGACTTAACAAAGCATAACGTTTCGGACGCAGTCATTTTCAGTTTACTTTTTTTCAAGTTTCCTTGATGGATTTGTGGAGGTCTATTGGAATCATCGATCGGCCCAAAATCGAACATTGCTAAACGGAAATTCAACATGTCCAAAGAGAAAGATTCCACGTTTTTTGCTAAAGATTCAAAATTATGTAACATATCATAATAGCAAACCCCTGCTAATTAGTCACTAGCGTGAGAAAGGAACCAATTTTATTTGAAAACACACGTTTCTTTTATTCCAGTAAGAGCTAAGGATCATTGACAGCTGTATCCTCATCATAATTTGTTACGGACCGTTAAAGTGCCTCATCTTGTTGTAACTACCTTATAAATTATATTTTGTACATTAGCAGAATCGACCTTCAAGTAAGAAGAATTGGAATGGTTGTACAAATCCAGTTATACTATGAATCCCTAAATTATCCCTCCTAAAAGGAAGTGCTAATATAAAAGTACTCTTTCACATCATCGATCTGACGCGTGGAATGGCCCGCTATGGTATAGACCTGGGATAAGTTTATTTCACAAAAATTTAAAAGACAAAATGGCCACTTCTTTGAAACAAAATTTTTCGACACGTTTCTGTTATAACGATTTCAAATTTCTTAAACATCGTAAACTGAACAGTTTTAAAATTTTGTTAGTTCATGCGATAGAGAGATGTATATAGAATGTTCATACCAAATTTGAAATAAATCTGTCCAGTTGGACTTGAGATATTAAGCGTACGCCAAGCTTGAAAAAAATTCGATTATTTCAAATTTCTAGACTAGAACACTCCCTTTAAAGCATTGCATTCAGAAGCAGATTTGAGAAAGTATTTCCAGTCTCTGAACTGATCAGGTTGATTGAAAAACACGATTTTTAACCGCTCCTCTACACTGAGAAAAAAGATTGTAGCAGAATAACTACATATGTGAGTTAGATATAGCGAACTGACGGTAGTATACTTGATTATTCCAACCAGAATATTTAGTCAATTCAAGTATATTTAATTCCTTCAACTACATTTTTATTGAGTCTACTGAATATTCTGTTGACCTAAGTACATACTGCGTCGTTCGCCTTTTATATACACCCATATATGTAGTTGGCTCACAATCTTCTTACTCTCAGTATAAATGTTAATTCAGCCATTATTTTCAATTGCAATAACTAGAGTTCTCGATTATTTCAACTATGAAACTCAATACAGTTGTCTTGATTCTACGCTCCAGGGTTATGGACTATTTATAGGATGTTTCTAAAACCGTATCTCAATTACGGTCATATTTAATCATATGATGGCGTGTCGATCAGGGGGTTGGAAATAGCAAAGGTGGTCTGGTATAGCTGACATAACCTTAGCTATTATTACTCATCCAGTTTGGCGTTTTGAAAAATCAGCTTGTAATTACTTCAACAAACGACAAAGCGTCAGAAACAACTCTAAAAGCTGAATTAGTCAACTGATAATTCGGTTTTAGAACATTCAATAACTTTATTGTTGGCATATTGTTGATGTTTCAAAATTTGCAACGGCATCAACAGGGATAATTTTCCCAGATGACATGTAGGCTTGTCACTTAACCCTGTCACACTTGTCATTCGATTGTTTTGGCTTGTTCTTGACAGCCTTGTCAATGTAAGGCTACTCTACAGCCCTGCTGCAAGGGTTTTGTGAGCTTGTACCCTTGTCGTGTATCAGCTGGGAGGCTTGAATCAACCTTGTCACGGCTTGCCTGACGCTTATTGCAGCAAAGTTAAATTGCTATCTGGGTTGAGTTTATCCCGGTATTTAGGAGATGGCACCGCAAATAATGTTTGATAGGACTCATTGGAGTTGCATCCCCTGCTACGCTTTGAACTGGTGCGAATTTTGGCTTCAGCGCACTGCATTGCTACCTGAGATACATATCACTTAGGTGTTTCAGAATGGATATAGGAAAATTATTATCTAAGCAGAAATAGCCTGTATGGGGGCTGCTCAAATAAAATTGAAGGAGAACATAATTTTTTCAGCTCATACACCAGCACATGTGCCTAAGCCAGTCACAATCAACATGAAATTCTCGAAAGATTAACTCAGTATTGTAAAATCCAAGCTACAATTACACTGGAAGGAGATCCAGATCCTTTAAAATGGGACTTCACACAGTTTTATTTCGCTTATATACAGTAGTGAGCACAATCGGTAAGTTCATATACTACCAATTTTCTTGAATTTGTTCATCTTTGTTGTGTCTTCGTTGTTATGAATAGTTATTTTACAAAACTAACAGCTCTCATCAATAGAAATTTCTAAAAATTGAGCCATGTTCTGGCCAAATCTCATTCGATTTGATTCAGTCAAATTATATGGGCTTATTCAACCAAGAAGAAAATCTACAGACAGCTACGAAAGATCTTTAGTGAAAGCCTATGTGGGAAATTTGAATCGAAATTCCATACAATATACTGTATAGAAATTTCATTGCACTGTGAAAAAAACTGCAGGCTTTACAGAGCAACAACTACACCATCGTTGGAAATCACCACCACCCACACATCCTACAACGCAGCCTCAGCCCAGCATGCAACTCCCCTTACCCGTAACCACACCACTCACTTTAGAGTAACATCACCTTGCTCCAACAACGTTCCTGGTACGAGAAATGAGCTCTCGAACTCTTCTCCAATCCGAGTGCGTCGATTCTAGGGAATGATCAGGAATACCCTTGACTCGAGACCAATCTTAAATGTGCCCACTGGCCAAGACACAATTGGAGAGCGGCTGGTGGGGGCAGCCCCCAAAGGACGAA
>JAFFJZ010000173.1:0-50951 GCA_018340375.1 Gonatopus flavifemur | reverse complement strand
AAATTTCCCCTTTGGAATTACCCCCCAATCCGATCTACTCCGTCTCTGTAACATTATCACTACGCCACTAAATATCCTCCCGCCCTATTTCTGGAATTAAAATCCGTGTGTTTCATAACTTATTGCTACCTTAATCCTACCTTGTAAACATTTTGTTCTCATATGTATGTTTCTCACCGAATTTTGAATTTGCATATATGTATCCTCCACTGACTTTTCCTCAATTTCTACATTTCGGTTTTATCCGCGACTCTATTATAATATTTTTGTTTATAAACTTATCTCTAATCTCTATCTGATGATATATTTTATTTTTTTACTTAGTTTCTATTCTTCTATTCTTTTATGTTTCTTCAAATTGAACACGTGGAACATTCCTCTTCCTTTTCTGCCTTCTAAGTCTTCCAATATATATGTACCTACGCCTATTCTCTTTTTTAACCTATATGGCCCTCCGTACAGCTCGAAAAATTTAGTGATTTTCTTCCCCTGTGCGTCTGATACGTTATTTTCCCTCACTAAAACTAAATCCCTCTCTTTGGAATCCATCATTTCTGATTTCTTATCATATTTTTCCTTTCCCTTTTCACCTTTCTTTTGTATCCTTCCTCTCGCAAAAACAGTTTTGTTTCATATGGAGTCGGATCTTTGTATCTCGGTGTCTGTCCTATATATTTCTCCCACCTTCTCTTGGGGGTTTGATTCAGCTGCAATTCTATGAGTGTGAACTCTGTTGTCTCGTGAGTTGTTTCGTTAATACAATCCTGTATGATTCTTACGTGATTCATCCATGATATGTATTTTTCTCCCACGAAAGTCCGGAAAAATCTACCGAGTTCCCTATTTACCCTTCCCACTATATTCCCTTGTGGGTGTCGAATTGACGGAAAAACTAATTGAATCCCCCCCTCGTCTAATCTCTGTTTTCACCTCTTCGCGGTGAATTGTGTACCGTGAACGCATTGTATCCTACTCGGTTTACCGGATGTAGGGATATAGTGTTCGAAAATCTTTTTAATTACCGAAACCGTATCCTGAGTACGTGATGGATATAAAACTACGAATTTAGTACATGCATCTATCGTAACCAAGATATTCTTCATTCCTGCTCTCGAAGGAGGCAAAGGTCCGAAAAAATCTATTAATAAAAGCTCGTGTGGTCTCTGTAGAGGCGTTATATTTTGCATCGGTACGGGCGGAATTTTATTGCTAATCTCTTAACCTTTTGGGCATAAATTACATGTTGTTGTTAGCTTTCTGACCCTATGCGATAACTTTGGATATATGAAACCCTCCTCTAGTATTTTACAACACTTTTTGCACCTACATGTCCGTACATCGTATGACATCCCGTGATCCCCATCTACTATTGTGTCGGTATCACTGTTTTATATCTCCCATCTCGATGTCTTTTTCTCAATACGCCTCTATCGATAATATGCCTCATTTCTCCAAATCGATCTCATTTGCTCCTTCCCTTGGATTTCCTTCATTTTCCTATTATTTTGTCATCTCTTTTTATAATTCCCCTAATATCCAATAGTGCTTCCACTAACTCTTTTGATAGTTTATCTCCTTCCACTACGTTTATCACTATGGATTGTTTCCTAGTTTCTGCTGATTTCTTCTCGTAATCCGGATTTCGACCTAGTGTGTCCGCTACTATATTTCTCTTCCCAGGTTTTGTGATATGTTGATGACGTTGAAATGTTGGATATACAGGGTGAGGCATTTATCTTGAGACAACTAAATATCTTGGCAGGACCACTTTTTTTGGAAAATGTTTGGTACAAAAGTTGTTATACAAAGAGGGGGCCACAAAACTACGATATCAGTTCCATCATAGATGGCGTTATGATCGATTGAAATAGGGTCAACATCATTTTTCTAAACGGGAACCCTCACTTTTCATTGCATATCTTGATTTCACGCAAAACCAAATAACTTTGCTCGAAACGTTTTTCTTCAATCTCCGAAGATGGCACCACAATCGCTGAAAAATAAAGTCTGTGAAACGATATGCGGATATCTTGTGGAATGCATCTAAGTGCCGGAATATCTCATTCGAATGTTGTTGTTAAGAGAGAGAAAGACACAATGGCAATATCAGTTCCATAGTAGATGGTGCTTTGGCCGATAAAAATGGAGGCAACTTCAATTTTTCAGATGGAAACTCCTACTTTTTATCGCATATCATGATTCTACGCGAAAAATGAGGAAGTTTTGTATGAAACATTTTTCTCAATCCTTGAACTTCAAACAGTGGAAAATGAGGTTGATGGAATAATTCCACTGCATTAGAAGAGTTACATTGAATTGAAGTCATTTACAATGTTTTGGACATGACATTTGTTGTATTTTGTGTTCGATTTCTTCTCTGAAATTATTATTGTTCTGATTTGTTTGTTGCTTCACACATAATGCAATAGAACTTTTCATCAACCTCATTTTCCACCGTTTCCATCTTCAAGAATTTAGGAAAAATGTTTCAATCAAAATTCCTCATTCTTTCGCGTAGAATCATGATATGTGATGAAAAGTAGGAGTTGACATTTGAAAAATTGAAGTTGACCTTCATTTTTACCGACCACACCGCCATTCACTATGGAACTGATATCGCCATTGTGTCGTCTCCTCTCTTAACAACAACATTCGAATAAGATATTCTGGCTCTTGGATGCATTCCACAAGACATCCGCATATTGTTTCATAGACTTTATTTCTCATCGATTGTGGCGCCATCTTCAAAAATTGAGAGAAACGTTCCAAGCAAAAGTTACTCCGTTTTTTGCGTAGAATCGAGATATGCAATAAAAAGTGGGGGTTCCCGTCTAAAAAAATGATGTTGACCTCATTTTAATCGACCATAACGCCATCTATGAGTAAACTGATATCGTAGTTTTGTGCCCCCCTCTTTGTATAACAACTCTTGTACCAAACATTTTCCAAAAAAAGTGATCCCACCAAGATATTTAGTTGTCTCAAGATAATGCCTCACCCTGTATATGTTCCATCTAACCAACCTCTCACTCACGAATTTCGCTGTCTTCAGAAATGTTAGTGCTTCATGATCTGTAATAATCTTTATTTTTGACCCTAACACGTATGACCTAAACTTTTGTAACGCCCACACAATCGCGAGTAATTCTTTCTCAGTTGCATAGTGATTTAGTTCCGGTCCTTTCGAAGTCCTGCTTGCAAACGCAATAATTTCCGTTCCATTTCCTACCTCTTGTGAGAGAGAACCGCCTATCGCGTAATCACTAGCGTCTGCTTGTATTACATAGACTCCATTTGTATTCGGTAAATATAGCGTCATGTCGTTAGTGAACAATTTTTTCACACTATCAAAAGCTCTTTGTTCACTCTCCTCCCATCTCCACTCATGTCCTCTTGTTAATAATTCCAATGACGGCCTCGATTCCTGCGCGTATTTATTTGTGAATTTCTGAGCAAAATTTACGAGTCCTAGGAATCCTCAACTGTTCTACCGTTTTGTGTCTCGGAAATTCGTTTATGGCTTCTACTTTCTCGGATCTATTTTGTCCCCTCTTCCGATAGAATGTGTCCCAGGAATTTCACCGCTTCTCTGAAAAATTGACACTTTCTGAAATTTTTCGTCATTCCATGATCTGCTATTCTATTGAATAACAATTCTAAGTGTCGTAAATGTTCTTCTTCACTTTGCGATATAATGACTCAATGGTCTACAAAATTTATGACGAATTCTAACCCTTCCAGCACTCTTTCCATTGCTCTTATCAATGCTGCAGTACTACATTTCGTACTGAAAGGGACCCTCAAGGATTCGTAACAGTGACCCTCGTTCATGGAAGCTGTGTATTCCCTTAAATTTTCATTCAACGGGATTTGCCAAAAATATTTGTAAGGTCTACTGTGCTCAGAACTTTACCACCGTGACATTTCTGAAACACTTGTTCTATACTCACCGAACATTCCCTATCGTCTTCTAGGATTTCGTTCAACTGCCTTGCATCTAGACAGATCCTTATTTCGCCCGACGGTTTCACTACAAGAACTAACGGGTTTATCCACGGGCTCGTTGACCTTTGAATAATCTCTTCCTCCATCATTTTTCCGATTGCTCTTCTCATCCCTTCTCTCCGTGCCATCGGCACTGGATATGTTTCCCTAAAAAATGGTACCTCCTCCTTCGTTATCAATTCGTGTTTATAGGTTTTCACTTTCCCTGTTCTTTTTTCAAATATCTCATTATTTTTATCTATTATTTTCTCCAATTTTTTACATGTTTCATTATCTAAATCCTCACATTCACTCATTCTTTCGTCTACTTCTTCCGTTAAACTCTTCTCTTCCATCCTTTCCTCCACTATTCTCCCACTTTCTTCCTCTTCTCTCGCTATTTGTTTCTTCCTGTCCTCCTGTCTCAATTCTCTTATTTCCATACCCTGCTCTATATTTTGCTCGAAACCTCTATTCGTTCATATTCTCCCTATTTCTTCACCTTTTTTCATTTCCAACATTCCTTTTTCAATATCAATTTTTGCCTGTAATGTTTTCAACATGTCCACTCCTATAATGCAACCTTCTTTCAACTTTGGTATAATTAAAAATCCCTGTTCTTCTTCAATATTCCTAAATCTCAGCCTCAACATTATCTGTCTATTAATTCTTATAGGTTCCCCACTCAACGCACCTCTGACTAATGAATTAGTTACTGGCACGATTGGGCATCCTTTGAACCTATCTTCATACATCCTGTATAACCTTCCTGCAATAAAATTACCTGACGTCCCGTATCTGATAATGCTTCTAATTCAACCCCTTTAGCGCTATTCTCACCCTTGGGCATGTTCCCGATATTTTATTCATTTATTCTTTTTCTCTCAATAAAAATTCTTCCGGGTTTTCAAATATTTCATTTATCTCTAATTGTTCTTTCTGACGGATTCCCTCATGTGTTGCAAGTACCTGAGTCTCTATATCCTGCTCTCTGTTCCGCCCTTCTTACAACACATCCTCGTTTTTTTCTTCCCTATCCTCCTCATCATAATCACCCCCACTCGCCTCATCTTGCATTTCCAACAATCGTATCCTTTGACTCATTGTCCCTCTTCCAAAACTATTTCTCTTTCTTCCCCTACCTTCATTATCAAAGTTCCTATTACCCTGTATGCGTTAATTCCTTCTATCTCAGTGATTCCCTCTACTCTATCTTGTCTATACCTCCCTTCTATTCTCCCGTCTTCGTTTGTCGTCTTCTATTTCTGTCTGCTGCGTTACGTTCGCCTATCATGCCATTTCTTTCCATATTGTATCGTCTGTTCATCGTTTTGTTATCAACCGTATACCTGTTATCGAATCCTCTGTCTCTGTCCATCGCAGATCGCGGTACTCCTCTACCAAGACTTTTTCGTGTATTCCTGTGTGTATATCCGTAATCTCTATACTCTTGCCTCCGATCGTAGGTATTTCTCTTTCTATTACTCATGAAAACTCCTCTCTCCTTGTTCACTCCAACGTTCCTATCGTGACATCTTGAAATTTCTAGTAACGCTTCAAACTCTAATACCCCCCTTGTCACCGCAGTATTCTTTACCTCCTTCCCAAAATGTCCTCTCAAATGCCTTATTATTTCCACTTCATCCGAGCGCGGCGTTAGATCTAATGCCTCGTTGTACAATTTTATCGCGTATTCCGCTCGTGTTGATCTTCTACTGTGATGATAACACCCGGTTTTTAATTCCACCCACACCGAATGTTGTATTTCATCATTCCAGAAGTTCGCCATGAATTCTTTCTTGAAATTCTCCAGTGTATCAAACTCCCTTCGTGTAATATTCCACCAGTCCTTCGCGCTATCCTTGAAACACCCCGACGATACGTAATTTTCCCTCACACTCCCATTAAACGTTGGTATGACCACTGATTGGTCCCCTATCGTGACCCTGCTACTCCAACTCTGTTCACCTATCTCCTTTCCCAGCTCCCTATCCTCTCTGTATCCCGTAATGCTAACCTCACACTTCGCAATTGTTTCTGCTCATTTTTACCAAGTCCACTTAATCCAAAAATCTTTGATTAACGAATAGAAGAAGTCCAATATCGCGGGCAATGGCGAATAACTTTTATTTGAAAAAATATAATCCGACGTTTCGACCGAGTTTCGGCCATTTCCAAGGATAATACGGAATCTGTGAAATCACAGTGTAAAATGAGTACAAAATTTAGGTATAACATAGTAAATTACACAGGCCGACAAAATTTGACGAAAGTCCAGAACCAGAGACCAGACTTAGTATACCCGAAGGATTTTGACGCGCTGAATCCGAAACCGAGCTCAGAATTGCTCCTATAAGTCTGGTTTTCGAGATATCCTAACCTAAACGTGCAAAAAATGCGGTTTTTTGCTGTTTTTGAGGTTCTGTAATCGAACCAGAAAAAATTTATCAGAAAACGTAGTATGGCAATCAAAAGTACTACCCTTCCTCTCCAAACCTATTTGGATTTTTCAAATATCTATTTTTGCACTAAGATATCGTAATCTGAAATTTTACCATTCAGGGTATCAAGCCATCCACACAAAAATCGAAAAAATTTTGCTCGATCAGACTATGTTCATCCTACGTTTTGGGCTTGCTGATTCCAAATCTGGAGCCCTTTTCACCCCATCAGGTCAGGGTTTTCCAGGAACTCAAGAAACAACCCTTAAAAACTACCCTCACTAAACCATAACCAGGCTGACCCACCTGACTCTATAAACAACAAGTTAAACCGCTTATTTTCCATTAAACACACAAATTCCCAGCCATTTTGATGATTTATTTATTTTTCCTTTCTCTGTATATGAACGAACTCCAAACTCACAAACTACTACATCTACGTAACCTAGAAAGCAGCGAGTGGAATGGCTCATTCTTTCGGGATGGAAAAATTCCAGACTAGCAAGCTCTCACTCCTACGTATCTCAGGGAGCAGTGCGGTTTAGTAATCTATTCTTTCATTTAAATATGTAGTTATACCGAAATAGCAAGTTCCACATCTATAGAACCTAGGAAAAATCAGTTTACTCGCTTATTTCTCTTCATATAGACTCCAACCTTACAAGCTCACAAGTATGTGCAACGACTATATCGTTAGTTCTTTCTTTCGACCGTTAGAGGGCAAGTGATTAGGTTTCCAATATCGGTGTACATCGAGAGAGCTGTTCCTGCAATCAATTTCATGAAGTTGGACTTTTCCTTTTTAGTGATTATTTTGTGCAGTTTGTTTTTTTATTTTTCGATTGATAATTCTTTGAATAACGTTGTAGCGTTTTGATGGTAGGATGCGTAGATGATATCATTTGTTTCATGGTATATATCTATCCTCGTTAGAGATCAAGTTTCAGTGGCAGGCTGACAGATTAATCTCGTGTAAATCGTAGTTTTCCTACATAGTGAGTTTTAATTTTGTGTAGCTGTAAATAGAAGCAGAAGAATGAGTTCAAGAAATCCTTGCGCTAATAAAGTTCATACATTTTGTTACGTTTGTGGAAAGTATGGAACTGATCCTTACCGTCGATCAATTAATGACCTCATAAAATCCTTATACGTCAAAATGTTATGGGACGTCGATGAGAAACTTGGATAAGCCATCGGTACCAACCTCAATTTGTAATACATGTAGATTGCATTTGACAAATTTCGGAAATAAAAGTATGAAGACTGAAAATGTTATTATTCAACCAACCATTTGGCATGAACCCGAGGATCACGTTACAGATTGTTATTTTGTTTATGTCAAACAAAGGGGTCTTCTGAAAATATTTGAACAAAATCATTTACCCGAAGGTAAAGAGTGTAACACCAGCTAAACTTGGTACTGTAGGTCGTTCTGAAGAGACTTGTCCGATCAATTCACGAAGCAATGGATACTCATGAGATCGATACAACTGAAGATGTTTATTATGAAGAGAGTGATGAGCATGAAGGTCCACAATTTTTTGATCAAGCTGGATTGGATGATTTTATACGTGACCTTAATCTTCTAAAAGATAAAGCTGAGCTTTGTGCTTCAAGACTTAAAGAGAGGAATCTACTATAACCTGGTACTAAAGTAACAGTGTACAGAAAAAGAGAAGAGCAGTTTATTAAGTACTTTCAATGGAAAATGGGCTTGTGTATTGTGATGATATAGAAGGACTAATAAATTTATATAAAATAGATTTATATAAATCAGAGGACTGGCGTCTCTTTGTAGATTCATCCACAGAAAGTCTGAAAGCTGTATTATTACACAACACAAATAAGTACGCTACAATTCCAGTAGGTCACTCAACTACACTGGAAGAGTCTTATGACAGTTTCAAATTTCTGCTGGAAACCCTAAAATACAGTACTCATAATTGGCTTATTTGCGGAGACTTCAAAATGATTAATCTTGCAGTTGGTTTACAGTCGGGAAACACTAAATACCCTTGTTTCCTTTGCTTTTGGGATAGTCGCGCAAGGGATAAACATTGGATAACAGAAAAATGGCCATAAAGATTACAGTGAAATATTGGTTATTATAATGTTGTTCATGAAAGTCTTGTTGACAGGAACCGAGTATTATTGCCACCACTGCACGCAAAACTGGGTTTGATGAAACAATATGTGAAAGCGTTGGATACCGAAGGGGAATGTTTCAATTATATCAGATCTACATTTCCGCATTTGAGTGATGCTAAAATTGAGGCAGGTGTTTTTGTAGGGCCCGACATAAGGAAGCTTATGGAAGACGATGAGTTCATCAAGATCATGACATCTGCTGAAAAGGATGCTTGGTTGAGTTTTAAAGCTGTAGTAGAGAAATTTTTAGGAAATCACCGAGATCCACAGTTCAGAACTATCGTGACTACAATGTTACAGAACTTTGAACGATTAGGTTGTTTGATGAGTATGAAAATAAATTTTCTCAAATGTCATTTAGACTATTTCCCAGATAATGTTGGAGCATTCAGCGAAGAAATGGGCGAACGCTCCCATCAAGACTTTCAACAAAAAGAGCAACATTATCAGGGTCGATGGAATGAAAAAATGATGGCAGACTACTGCTGGTCATTGAAAAGAGAAAATAATGATCCTACTAATCATAAGCGGAAGTCTCTTCAACGATCCTTCGACATGAAGCGCGAACGTTTTCATGAGAAAAAGAGCAATTAATCTTGTCTGGACTGGCTAGGCAATCTGAGGTCTCGCCTTTACTGGCTGGATAATGCTGAGTCCTGCCTTGATTGGCTGGGCATTCCCTAGTCTTGCCTTGCCTGGCTGGGCAATCACAAGTCTTGCCTTCACTGGCTGGGAAATCCTTAGTTTTGCCTTTACTGGTTGGACAATGCTGAGTCCTGCCTTGATTAGCTGGGCAATCTCAATTCTTGCCTTCACTGGCTGGACCATCTCAAGTCTTGCCTTCACTGGCTGTAAAATACTGTCTTGCCTTGATTGGCTGGAGTAGGTGGGTTCGCCCGCTTGTCATATGGGATACGATTCAGCTCGCTGTTCTCAAGTCAGGTGGATTAGTCTATTTGTGTTCGAGGGGGGATGGTTTTTAGGGGTGATTTTCCAAGTTTACGAAGAACCCCGACCTGATGGGGTGAAAAAGGCTCCAGATTCGGAATCGGCGACCCCAAAAACGTAAGACGAACAAAGTCTAATCCCGAGCAAAATTTTTTTTTTTTGTGGAGGGCTTAATACCCTAAATGGTAAAATTTGAGATTATGATATCTTGGTGAAAAAAATAGATATTTGAAGGAATCTAAATAGGTTTGGAAGGGGAAGAGTAGTACTTTTGATTGCCATACTACGTTTTCTGATAAATCTTCTTCTGGTCCAGTTACAGAACCTCAAAAACAGCAAAAAACCGCATTTCTTGCACTTTTAGGTTAGGATATCTCAAAAACCAGACGTATAGGAGCAATTCTGAGCTCGGTTTCGGATTCAGCGCATCAGAATCCTTCGGGTATGATAAGTCTGGTCTCTGGTTTAAAAATTTGTAGGCCTTTGTTATCAAAGAATTACATTTTATGGTGGTGTCGTATTATTATTATGTGTCGGAAAAATTTGGAGTAATAGTAATAATAATTTTGGTAATAATAATTCGGTAACTGTGCGTTACTGGTGCTCCGCGTGTATATAACGATGAAAAACATATATTGTATATAGAAAATAGAAATATTATATATAAAAAAAGATAAATATCCGGGGTGTCCCATTTTAATTTGTCACTTAGAATATCTCGAAAACGGATAGATTCAGAAGAAAATGTTCCCGGAAAAAAATGTGAGAATCTGGGGGGGACATCCGATGGTGAACTCTGCTTTGACCTCAAATCTCACTTTCAAGGTCATTCTGAGGTCAACTCATGTTCTTTAAAAGGAATCCCCTATTTTTGACTACCGGTTCAGATTCTACGCTGAAAACCAAGGAACTTTTGCCTCAAACATTTTTTCGAAATCCACATAGATGGCGCTCTAATTGATGAGAAAATGAGAATCCTCAAACCCTCGGATTGTATTCTGTCTAACATGATGCTCAACTCTTGAGTGTTTCTCATCTCCCGGAAATTGCCGTCGGTTGTGTTTTGTTTTGGTTTTGTTCTTGGAAATTGTTATTGTTTTGATTCACGTGTGAATACCTCAGAAATTTAGCATTCCCAAACTGCTCAGTTATCTGTGATCATTTGGAGGAAACACATTTCTAAATATCATGTCTGATTATGCGCCAAACGATATTGTTGACGTTTTGTTGTGTCTTGGTGAAGCGCGGGGAAATGATGTTGAACCTGTGAGAACGTTTCAACGTCGATTTCCGGATCGTAGGTGTCCAAATCGCATTACGATCCGATTTCTTGAACAACGTGCTCGCCAAGGTCTCCTCAAACGACAGAGGAACAAGAAAGTTTATGCGGATGACAATGATCCTGATGTGAGATCGCTGGCTGTGCTGGCATTAATTCATATTAATCCTCATATCAGTCTTCGGGATATGTAGGGAATGACCGGGATTCCTCGATCCACAGCTCAGCGTATCTTGAAATCGTTGGATTATCATCCGTACCATATCACTTTGGTGCAATCTCTAACAGCTGAAGATTCCATAACAAGATAGAACTTCTGCATGTGGGCCCAACGGAGAATTGAAGGAGATCCTACTTTCTCTCATCACGTTATGTTCTCTGATGAGGCAATATATCACAATGTTGGAATTCTCAATAGGCACAATTGCCATTATTGGAGTGCTCAGAATCCCCACTGGGTTCGTACAATTAATCATCAACACCGTTGGAGTATGGACGTTTGGTGCGGAATTGTAGATTCCAGGATCATAGGGCCGTATTTTTCCTAAGGAAACCTGACTGGCACGGAGTATCTTCGTTTTTTGCATTTTGAACTCCTGCTCTTATGGAAAACGTAAGTCTTGACGTAAGATCAAGGATGTGGTTCCAACAGGATGAAGCACCTCTCATTACATGCGATTTGTTCGAAAATTTCTGACGAGAAGTTTCAGAAGGTGGATTGGCCGTGGAGGACCTGTGCGATGACTACCTAGGTCGCCAGATCTGACGTCGCCTGATTTTTCCTTGTAGGGTTACATAAAAAATGTTGTATCCCGTGAACCTCCAACGACACGCGATGACATGAAAGATCGAATGAGAAGAGCATGCACAGCAATAACACCTGCTACGTTGCAAGCAACTGTAGAAAACTTCCATATAAGAATTGCGCTTTGTCAAAGGCAAAACGGCGCTCATTCCGAACATCTTTTGAATGCCTAATGCGTCCCCGAAGATACACCTCCAGTTCAGACAATCGGCCTTTCAGGGCCACAATGATGTGTCAAGTCCGATCGCGCAACCTCCTCGTGGTGCACATTGGGTAACGCTGATGCCGACGGCAATTTCCGGGAGATGAGAAACGCTCAAGAGTTGAGCATCATGTTACATGAAATGCAATCCGAGGGTTTGAGAATTCTCATTCTCTCATCAATTAGAGCGCCATCTATGGGGATTTCGGAAAAACGTTCGAGACAAAAGTTCCTTGGTTTTCAGCGTAGAATCTAAACCGTTAGTGAAGAATAGGGATTCCATTTGGAAAACATGAGTTGACCCCAGAATGACCTTGAAAGTGGGATCTGAGGTCAAAGCCAAGTTCGCCATCGGATGTCCCCTCAGATTCTTACATTTTTTCCCGGAACATTTTCTTATGACTCTATTCGTTTTCGAGATATTCTATGACAGATCAAATGGGACACCCTGTATATAAACACAAGAATATATTTATATTGTATATAAGACCATGTTGAATATCAACAAGGTTTATTGAGAGATTCTTACGATTTTGGTCTTATCGTGTATTATGAAATTCTGGTGAATGGACCTGAGAAAAGAACATTTTGTACAAAGAATTTTCTAACCAAATCATCTCTCTCTTTATAAGCAACTTTTGATTGGGTCTAAAAATGTAAGACAGGTAAAGCCCTGGTATAGACGGGATCACGAGCGAATTTTATAAAGAAATTTCTGAGTCAGGGGACGATTCTTGCTTACATTATTCAACAAAATACTGCAGGAAGGTGACCCCGGATGATTGGTCGGATATCATTATTAGAATGATGTATAAAAATAAAGGTGCGCAAAATGATCCGGAAAACTATAGGCCTATTGCGTTGGTTAATTGTTGTGCAAGAATATTCACACATATACTAAATTCTAGGTCGAATCAGTGGGCAGAGATTGAGAAACATATTGCCAGAACACCAATCTGGCTCCCGTTCCAATCGAAGTTGTGCAGATAATGTATTTGTTTCGAATTCGGTTATTCGAATACATTTAAATCGAACGAGAGGTAAAATTTTTGCGCTATTCGTAGACTTTAAGGAGGCATTTGACTCTGTTAACTATGTTTGGTTATGGAATAAATTATCTAGGTTGGGAGGAAGTAAGAAAATTATAAATGTACTGAATAATATTCACGCTGAAGCTACAATGTCTATTAAAACACATGAAGGAATATCGGAAGAAGGGAATGTCACAAAAGGTGTCCTTCAGGAGAGACTCTAAGTCCTGTTCTATTCGCACTATTTATCGCAGATTTGGAAAATTATCTGAAAATAATGGCATCAAAGGTATATCAATTGACCAAATAAATGAGATTATCCTATCTTGGGATCCTTTCACTCAATCCGCAACGTTCAAAAAGCTACGGATAAGATGGAAAGGGAGGCAAATATGGCGTGTAATAGCACAGTAGCTTTAATAAATAGAATTAAGCCCGAATCTTGGAAGGTTATAGAACAATTATTTGTCAGCTTAGTTGAATCTAATATTGCTTACTGCTCGCAAATTTGGAGCATCAAGCACTTGGCAGGAATAGAAAAAGTGCAAAGCTCTTTTTGAAAAAATACTTGCAGTGCCACAATGTAAACCTAATTATGCAGTGAGAATCGAAATAGGGCATGAGAAATTGGAGGTAAAATCCTGAAACTCTGTTCAACCTATATTGACAGAATATTATCTATGTCTTGCACTCGATATCCAACGTTATGTTTCTCAAAGCTGCGGAATTTAAGTCATGAATATCCAAATCTGTGTGAAAATAACTGGGCTACGCGAATTAGGAAGATCTTCTTTGAACCAATTGCGATGGGTGATGTTTGGGATAATCTTACGTTGGAATCGTTACAGATAGATAAGAACAACATTATTGAAGCATACCGATATTATTCTTACCAGCAAGATATGCAAAGTTGTAGTTTGTCAACGTCACTGATTTTTAGAGATCGACCGAAATTTTTTGCCGAAACTGACTAAAATTGAAGCTCTGATCATTGGTTTCGGGAAAAACTTGGTATTGACGTTGAAGTGTAGATAAGCTCCTCAATAATGGAATTATCATATCCAGATCACATATCAATGTGATTAATGAAATAATTTCGATTTTCGGTTTAAATTTTCGGCAATGCTTGTCGGCCGAAATTGTACACCGAAAATCGCAAGTATTTTGTTAATTACAATGACATGTGATCGTAAGTATGATAATTGCATTATTAAGGAGCTTATCTACACTTCCAACGTCCAATACCAAGTTTTTCCGAAACCAATAATCAGAGCTTCAATTTCAGTCAGTTTCGGCAAAAAATTTCGGTCGATCTCTACTGATTTCCTATCCCCGTTTGTCTATATCACAAAGCATTCAAAAATATTTGCTTTCAGGAGCGTCTCTTAATTCTGTTAGAACCATGGCTCAAGTAAGATTATCATCAAATGTGTTCTCGAGAATAATAATGAATAAGGAAAGGTATGAGTTCACTGAAGATTACCGTTATCGCTGTTCCTGTAAAGCGGACATAAGACATATATTGATATATTGTTCAAATCTCGAATACGAGAGACGGAATGCATTAAAAACAGCCTTGAATCTGGATGACGTTGAGCATACCATGATATTAGATATCATCGAAAACCCCATGAATGTAAAATTAGGCAAATTTAATGAATTTGTTAATTGTATTCTGAAAGCTTATGAAAACAAAAAGTAGTGACTGGGAACCTGCTCTGTAATAAATAGTTGTATTTCATTATGAGGTAATTTGTACAAACTTATGTAAAAGATGATTGGGTTTAATTTGACACCCCTATGTTGTAACTTCTTTGTATGATCGATAGATCTCAGCAAATAGATGATATATGTATTTGATTTCCTAACGTACGTGTTCGATTGTGATAACTTGCAACGTCTTCTTTTTGTTTTTGATATAGTCTAGATAATTCACAGAACAAAACAACACTCGAATCTCGTGGTGAATATATACCCTCTGAAATTCTAATAAGGTCATTGATGTTAACTGGTTGTCCTGTTCGAACGATTTGTAATGCTCATCCTGTAACCGTGATTTAATGACATTGGTCAAATCAGCTTCCAAGTTTCCTGGTAACATACCTCTAGCATCCAAGCACGCTGTGGAGAATTCTTGAAATTACAGTCATTCCTGGACCCAGAAAATATGGTTATCATCCCAACCACATCCCGTACTTCAAGGTTACTATTTGCCATGTTGACGCGAGATTCCTTTGATTTTTTTCGAAATCTCTTTGATGGATTGGAAAGGTTGATAAATGTTTTACTCTTTACGTTTAGAGTTGTTTTCGTGGTTCGCTTGTTACCTTCGGTTGTTGTTCACAGTTTTATGTTTAATTGAATTCTTTGATTCAATCACTCAGGTTTGGTTTAGAGGCTAATCCTTCAGAGTTGAAATTATGAATGATTCGACTATAGTTGCATTGAGTGTTCCTTCATTAACAATGAGATTGTTCAAAGAATCAGTTAGGTTGAATTGATCGACTTTTCATTCGAAATTGAATCATCTGGTAGATTAGTTACAGATGTCACTGGTGATCGTTGCAAACCTGTTCTTGGATTGAAGGATCAGTTATAGTCTCAAGATTCTCATTGGATGAAGAGATTGTTTTTGTGTATTGGTTTTCGATGGGATTCCAGCCCCTAATGAAACTTCCTTTCTTCTTCACTCAAAAGTTTGGTTGTACTCCTTAGAGCTCCTCGTGGCATTGAGAAATAAATGGCGGAAGTGGCCCCAATTATTGAGTTATTTATTTGTTAATTCTCGTCAAAAGTTTATTCTCATATGATAGTGTTTATGATTTTTATCATTAATCTATTCGTTCTTTCAGTGAAAAAATATTTGTTTCTTCCATTGATTGACGCAGGATCAACGTCTGAGTCTTTGTTTTCATCATTGAGTGTGGCAGGATGAACGTCTGCGTTTGTTTTCTGATTAACTTTCGCAGAATGAATGTCTGCGTTTTTGTTTTTATTATTGAATTCCGCAAGATATTTGTCTGCGTTCGTTTTTTGATCAATTCTAGCAAAATAAGCGTCAGCGTTTTCGTTTTCAATGATTTTGCAGGGTGATACGTCTGCGTTTCGTTTTGTTATTATTCTTCGCAAGATTGACATTTGCGTTTTTGGTTATAACGAAAATTTATTAATTGGATATATTTTATCATCTTGTCCTTTGATAGCATTTATTCATTCGGATTGCTAGATTTCTAAGTTCTTCCTTTGTTTGTTTTATAAAATCATTGTAATCATATGGAAGCATTACCCTATAGCCAACCTTTGATTACCAGAAATCATGAGAATCGACTGATCTAATTCGATCGTTCCGTAGACATTTGATAAAAATGAAGAAACTAAGTAACAGGGTGAGATTACGAGAACTTAGGTCTGCATCCAACTCGAATCATTACGAGAAAAGAAAAAAAGTTGGTGGAGCATTTCAATCAACTATAGGTCAGTGAAAGAAAAAATGTGTTTCAATTGAACTCCATAAACTCATTAGTCCACTCAGTTGGTGTCCTACCGACTGCGCCAAAATTTGATAACCCTATGTTACGTCCAGAGAATTTCGTCTGTAGGTATCGAAACGAAATTGTCTTTCGGCAATCAAAAAGGAAGAAAGGTTGATGACTTTCCTTTCTTTTCAGAATTCTTCTTTCATTGTCTTATGACAAGGACATAGAGGAACGGACCATGTGAATGAGGTAATTCTAGTGAACACATCAATTATATATGATGTAGATTCAATACATAAAAGAAAAATTTGAACATGATACATGAAAGAACAAATGTATAAATCAAATGATATTAATAAATATACAGGGTGACTCAAGTCGGATAGGTTATATCTGAGGACTGTATTCTGCAGCCAAAATGCAACAACTTTTCTATTTGGCAAAATTTTTTGAGGCTTAGTTTTGGAGATATGAGCATTTTTAGATTTTTTCACATCCAAATCACTCAAAGGCACTTACTGCTACATGCCATTCGCTAAGTTGGAAAATAGCGGATCTCTGGGAAAAAAATCAAACTGTCTTATCATTGCTTGTTCTGGAGTTATAACGATTTGAAGTTGCTGAATTCAGATTGGCTGAAAGCTCAAAAATTTCAAATCGCTGTAACTTTGAATTGAAAAATGATAGGATAGTTCAATTTTTTTCCAGAGATCCACCACTTTCCAACTCAGCGAATGGTGTTATCCTCAAGTGCGTAGCACATAGTTCCTTTGAATGATTCGGATTTGAAGAAAATCTAAGAATGCTCATATCTCCAAAACTAAGCCTCAAAAAATTTTGCCGAATAGAAAATTGTTGCATTTTGGCTGCAGAATACGCTCCTCAAATATAATCTATCCGACTTGGGTCACCCTGTATGTATATTCATGAGGTTTATTCATTATTGTCTATTTCATGGTTCCACTCCCCAAGCACCCCAAGCACCGGCAAAGGAAACTCTGTAAGAACAAATTTCTTGCAGCTCTCCCTGCGTGAAACGAATCTTTTCTATATCTTCATATGATAAGGAACTATATTCTTGAACCAGATGTTTACACTCTTCACATTCATAGAATTCTAATTTTCTCTTCACGCAGGTCCGGCACCTGGGTGGGAGATTTTGCCCAGATGCAAATCAATCAGACTTGTAATATTTTCCAATATTCAGCTTACATCTGCTTCCTGTAGTTAGGTGTGAATTGTATGATTGAAAATATATTTTTCCCATGATTTGGAATGATTGGAAAAACAAAGAGCAAGAAAATAATTGACAAGCCTGAATAATGCAACCAGATGCAAATTAATCAGACTTGTAATATTCTCCAATACTCAGCTTACACCTACTTTCTGTGGTTAGGTGTGAGTTGTATGATCGAAAGAAAAAGAAGAATTTAAGAACAAAGTCTAGAATTCGGAGAAGAAAGCTTCCATGAAATGGATGATAAAATTCGACTCACTTCTGGGTTTAGAAGAAACAGATAATTTTTGAAGAGAGAATGGAATAGTTCTGATTTACTTTAGAGTGAAGATTGAATATTGAACAGCTATTTTGAACGTACTGCAAGAGCTGAGGTTTCTCAATGTTGCTCCATAGGCCAAGACTCGGACTTATATATGTTCAACGACGGGCAATTTGAGTTTTTCAGTGGGGGCTTAGTCCATCATGAAGAAAAAATACAGAGGATTTTCTTCTATGGCTTTTCCTCACCTCCTACCATGCCTCAAGATCTCACATATAGTACACAATGGTTCTGATTTCAAGGAATGTCACTTGAGATCATATAAACATTTGGTACTTTCGAGTGCCAACAATTCTCAAAGGCGTAAGCATCTGTAATCAGGGAATATCATTCATTTGTCAAGAAAACTATGTAATATTCCTCTGAAAATTCTCAACAATTTCATAAATGATTCAGTTTTACAAGTGAAATTATTACAGAATCTACTGGACTGACCAGATCTAAAGTTTTATGAAATTTTATTATAAAATCATGTAATTTGTCCTATAAGTCCAATAAACTCTTTGTTTCGAAAATTATAACATTTTTGAGGTAAAATCAACTGAGTCATTTCACAAGATTGAGTATACTTATGTTCGTATAGGGAAACCCAGAGGTCCTAGGTCTAAAAAAAAACCTGTGGAAAAGCTTTCAATGCAGATACATTCATCATGTGAATAAATAATCTGTGAGACATCGAAATCTTCTCCCATAGAAAAGGAAATTAGTTCATAGAAGGAAGGTTCAAAAGTTGAGAAAAAAAGTTTGAAAAGTTCGAAAAGTTCATATCCAAAATGTTTCTCATGGAGTATGAGAATAATTTTAACATTCAATCACGTGATCAGAACGTGACCATTGTTTTATGTCCCATGAACAATGAGACTCTGTTCGGTTACTTCCCCTATCGCGCTTTGTTTATACATGTAAGAATATGTCAGAACTGAAGCAATGGCGTACTAATATTGTACAAGAAAATGCTAGGTTGATTTTTCATGTAAAAGAATTTCTATAGGTGAACAAAAATATAATATATATAATATAATATACATATATATGTATAAGAATAGAAGTCTTGAAAGACACACATATATACATATATACATATATAAGACAGGAAAGAAGGAATGACAATAATAACAATAATGATAACGCACAAAAAAAAAGCGAGGATGTCACAATAATAAAATCTTCATCGGCCGCGCCAAGTGTTTCGCATTGACGTGGATTTGAAAATCTATTTGAAACGACTGACACGTTTGGTTTGGAATAACTCAGCGCTGTTTTTAGTATGTGGAAAATTTCAAAACATATTAGAAACGATCAACACGTTGAGTTTCAAATAGGTCAGAGTTGTTTCTAGTATGTCAAATGCTTGAACCTAAGTGTTGTCTCACCCCACTATATATTTTGATTCAATACAATCATCAATCACTGTGAATACAATTTAGCGAACTAAAGTTACAATATACAAGAAATCGTTTACATACCATTTGAATAACCGAATGTACGTACTTGGCAGCGCAAATTGATTTCACATATTTTTTCCTTTTTTCTTCAAGTGAAGCATATCCTGTTGTATCTTATCGAAATCCTTATTGTAGGAGAATTTTCGTTTGAATGTTCTTTAGATTTTTTTTCCAGGATCAACTGCATTTTATGTACTTGGCGTTATTTTTCACTTTTAGACTCTACTAGAAAAGAACGATTGAGAAAGATTCATTAGAATTGAGATTTAACCCATTGGAATTCATCTCAATTCTTCCAACTCGTCTACGGATTGTGGTTTATTCTTTCAATTTACAACGAATGCCAATGAAATTCATTTTGCAATATGTGTATTCATATTAATTCACTCTAATTCATTCCAATTGAGCACAACATCGAATCCGTATGAATTCAGTATGCTGGATTTATATGGAATAACCGTACCTTGATTTCAATCGTTTTCGATTTTAAGAATAGAATGAGTGCAATCCTTCTCAATTCGAAACATTGGAACAAGAAAACATATTCAAATCGATTGAATTTCAATTCATTTCAATCCTACTTTTCTAGCAGGGCGATGTATATGTAGGAGAGTGAGATGTGTCTGTATGTATATGTGTACCATCTGCATACGCTGTATTCCTTATACATCTTTAAATACTTTTTCAGCGATCAATTAAAGAAATGGAAGATCACAAAAGAAGGAAGAAATCAGGCCATGAATTTATGAAACAGAAGAAAGCTAAACAATTGGAAGAATCTGCTGCATCGTGTTTCAAGGATACCAGTGGCTGGCTTTTAAAATTTTGGGACAAACTACATAAAAATACGTACAATCATTCGAAATATCTTCTGGACAGCATTTCTTGAACTGCTGAGAAATGCTGTACAGAGGGATATTTTTAATTATTGCGTGCATTTTTCTTTAGTTTGTCCCGTAAAAATTATAGCGCTGGGATCACGTTAAATTGACAAAATTCTATAGTAATCCTTCCAATGTTGGAATCCTGCAAACCGCCAATGGAGAACTCTTTGCTGACTTACCAGTTCATGCACAATGTTCGGTTACTTCTGATAGAGAGTTACTTCCAAAGAAGTTTCTAATGCTGAAAATATGTCAGCCTCTGTGCCACAGGGTGGAGATATAATGGATCAAGAGATGAAATCATCTGTTTTCGGAAACGTATCCATGTCAATAGATGTCAAAATGATGAATGAGAACTTTCATGCCGAAATCTTCAATAACTTTCAATCAGAAACAATCAATTATTTCGAGAAATCTATTTATAGTGATCTGCAATTTTATTTAAGATTTCATCCAATTCATCAGAATGAAACAATGTTACCCTTCAAGGGCAAGAAGTCGATATTCAATATTGAATAGAATGACAACCAAACTGTTAATAGACGTCGGCTAACATAGGATAACAAAACCAAACAATTATTTTGTTTCCTCTGTATTGCGTTTAGTAATGGTAATTCCGTATTCTGCTCTGGTTTCAATGACTGAAGACATGTTGATCAGAGAGTACAGGAACATGAGAAATCTCAAATTCATATCGAATCGATAAAATCATTTATAATTGCAAAAATGAGAAAGCTCCGCTGGATCTATTGTTTATGAACCAATCGGGGATGATAAAGCAAGATATAAAAGGAAGGAGACATGTTGTAGGAATAGTGGTAGATATATTGAAATTAATAGGAAGACGGGGTCTTGCTTTGAGAGGATCTGAGGAATCTGCTGATACTCCAGACAATGATACAATTAATCATGGAAATTTCTTAGAAATTATCTCTTATTAGGGAAGTATGATCATCTGTTAGGAAAACATCTCATGAATGTTACTGAACAGAGTGAGAATATTAAAGAAAAGAAAGGAAGTGAGAAGAAAACAATTGGAAGAGTGAGTCACATTGAGTAAGACTGTATTGGGAAAAATCATCAAAATTATCTGAGACAAGATCAAAAGAGAAATAGCAGAAGATGTGAAAAAGGCTGTTCAGTATTCTATTCTGATCGATACCACTATAGATATATCTAGCAAGGATCTATGCGCATTTGTAGTTGAATACGTGAGAGGTTGCGGAGCTTTTGAAAGACTCCCAGCTTTGAAATGTTTTCTCAACCACGGAATATGTTCTGGAAGGATTTCAAATATCATTTGAAGATTGTGTAGCGAACGCATTTGATGGTGCATCAAACATGAGTGGACAGTATAAAGGATTAACTGCAAAGTTATCTAATGAAATACCAAACCACATCCATACTTGGTGTTACGCCCGAAGTGAAGGAGCAAGTGCAATTGAAATTACAGATTCAGGAGAAAATCTAAGCATGTTGAGATTTGCGGATGATATGGCTATATCAGCTACGAGTGGTGCTGAGTTAGAAAATATTATCAACACTGTGAAAACAATCTTACTAGAGGAGTGTTGTATGGATATACACGGAGAGAAATCTACACTATCAATTACTTTTAATACACGACTCAGTCGTGTAGCTGAAAAAAGAAGATATACACTACTCAGTAGTAGATTGGCACGACTCATTCGTTTTTTGCAATAACCATTCGTGTCAGCCACACGAACACGATACAGTCTAGAGTAGTGTCATGTACACTACTCTATTGTACTGTTATACAACTTAGTAGTGTGGGCTACACGACTGAGTCATGCAAGACACACGAACAGTTTTGACGGACATAATGTGTTACACGCGTGGACATTATATATCAGCGATCTAATCATCATGAAAATCGATTGTAATCGATTATGAGCGTGTATGCGACTTCCGCTCCGCGATTGTTTGTTTTCACGAATAATTATTCACGAAGCGTTCTACCAGTTCCGACTGTATTTTCAGTAGCTTATGAATTTCAAATGCACTCGCGAAGAACACGGAACGCTTCGTGAATAGATATTTGTGGAAACAAACAATTGCGGAGCGAAGATCGCATACACGTTTATACAATTGATTACAATCGATTTTCATGATGATTAGATCAGCTGATATATATATGTCCACGCGTTTGAAAACTTACATTATGTCCGTCAAAACTATTCGTGTGGCTTACACGACTCAGTCTTGTAGCTCACACGACTAAGTCGTATAATAGTACGCTAGAGGAGTGTACATGGCACTACTCTAGACTGTATCAGCATTCGTGTGGCTGACACGAATGGTTATTTCTAAAAAACGAATGAGTCGTGCCAGTCTACTACTGAGTAGTGTATATCTTCTTTTTTTTCAGCTACACGACTGAGTCGTGTATTAAAAAGTAATCGTTAGTGTAGATTTCTCTCCGTGTATAAGTGAGGACAAAACAAAATTCATGATTTGTACAACAGCGAAAACATCAAGAAGAACGAAAATCTAAATGGATGCGGAGACAATTCAGCAAGTGGAAGAAAAGTGACTAGGAAGCATAATGTTTACGCCACCGATGAATAAATGGATTATAAAGTCTTTGTTCGTTTAAGTTCGTTGCAATATCATTCATCGGCCTTGACCGGCAGTACCGATCAACTTAAACTCTAGCGCGATGCACTACTTCTTCATATTTTAGGTGATGAAATGGTCGGATATTAAATCAAACAGCCGTGAATGTGATTTTTCACGTTTCATTTCTTCTTCGATGTACAGGTATGTGCATGTGCGGCGTTCGGTGCGTGACTGACTCTATTCGTTTCACGCATCCGGATCCTGCGCAATACTGCCCAAGTTGTTGAGAGTCCAATATATTTTGAGAAAATAAAATATCTCACTCAGAGAATATGAACTTCCGCATAATAAAAATAAATCTTTTACAATTCTTGACATGCCGCCGCCTTGACGAACAAAGTTTTCAATAATCCAATAGTAACACATATCAGATTATACAAGAAGATTTCAACTCACAAGAAAGGATACAAACTAAACAAATTGTTTTCCACAGAAATAAGAGGAATATGATGAAATACAAATCATGTATGAATACTTAAACATCTATAGGTACATTGCTAATTTTACGGTAGGTCTCTTGAAAATACCATTCTTAGTGCGCACATCTACTGCACGAACAATCTTATCGACATCCGTATACATTCTCAATTCTACCCAATACCCATTTGAAGGATACGTTCTTCATCCTCATCATGGCCATTTGGCCAATTTTCACATTTGGGAATGTTGCGCTGGTCCATTTTTAACGACGCTGGCAACTAGTGAGATACTCATGAGACCATCTGGACCAAGACTGTTGCTTGCTGTTCCAGCTGCCGCCAACGGACAACTTGGAAGTAGGAACCTCGGATAAATCAGGCTCTCGAATTGTCGAAAGGGATTCCCCTATTGAAAAATAACTAGGAGTAAGAGCTTGAAAATCACACATATCATCCGACAAAGGCGTCAATGGCCGCAAATTCAACATCGCTTCGATTTGTACTATTCGGTTGTGAAATTCAGAGATAGTCAAAACTCCCTCATTCAGCGTACGTTACAAATGTAATTTAAACGATTTCACCGTTGATTCCTACAATCCGCCAAAATGTGGAGCCCGGGTGGTATAAAGTGCCGAATAACGTTCTCATTGTTCGATTCCTGCTTGATTTTTTCATTCCCAGACACTTCTCCTAAAAAAGCCTGAAGTTCACAATTGGTTCCTATATCATATTGGTACCATTGTCGGAATAAATATGTGAGATTTTCCCCCTACAGGCCATGACGCGTTTAATCGCGGCCAATGATGACTCTGTGGGTAGATCTTCTACAATTTCAAGGTGAGTAGCCTCGTGGCTATACAGACAAATACAACGACATAAGTTCTGAAACATGCGCTATTACGGCGTATACGATATCGAATGGAAAATGGTCCACACAGATCGATGCCACAGTGCAAAAATGGATGGGGAGGATTAGCGCGATAAGAAGGAAGATGGCCCATTTTGGGACGTGATTCTTTAGGATGAGCCCTTTTGCAGACAACGCAAGAGCGAATGATCTCCTTGACTAATCCCTTTTCTGAAATTGGCCAATATCTTGTACGTAAATCAGCCAAAACCGTGGCTGAACCAGAATGCAGTATCTTCTCATGTGGATCTCTCACAATTACACGTGTCAAATTACACTCACTGGTAAAATTACAGGAAATTCCATCTGCTCATCGCAATCCAAAAGTACAACCTACCACCCACTGACAACATATTATCTTCGTTCATAATTGGACATTAATTTTAGAATTACGCTTTATATTTTGTTTAGATTTTGAAGCCTTGATCTCTTCATCAAAAATTTGTCTTGAACACAGTGAATTAGAACTTGTTCTGCACGTTTACATTTATTCAAAGTTAAACTACTATACACTCTCTCATCTTTGGATTTCTACAATTATCTGTGAAACGAATAACATATGCCGTGACGTGTATGATTTTATTGAGCGCTGAATATTTATCACAAATCGCAAGTATTTCATCCTTGACGCGATTTTCAACAAATCCACAATGTACATTTTTCCTTTCTTCTAGTAATTCGGTTACAATGATTTTCTGTTTCATAATATTCGTTAATGATGTCATTTGACAACCACTTCGGTCCGTGCCACCACATAGAACAATCGAGAATTCCTTTGCATTGAAGCTCTGGAGATTATATCGGTGGGATTCTCTTCAGATTTGACGTGGTGCCACTGATCAATGGTTGAATTACTCTGTATTCCACCTATTCTATGGGCAACGAACGTTTGCCATCGCCTCGCCGGTCATTTTAACCATGAAAGTACAATTTCAGAATCTGTCCAGTAGTGTATAGCCTTAGGTTCGTTAGCATAGAGTTTATAACAGTTTTCATCAAACTAATAAGTAATAACGACCCACACAATTCTAACCGAGGTAGTGATAAAAGATTTCACTGACTTACACGTGATTTTGCCACCAACAAATGAGTGGATACAACATTATCTTGGATCACGCAGCGAATATATATACATGCCCGTAAGCCTGAGACTAGCATCGCAGAACCTATGTAATTCGGAATGATACGAATCCGTCAAAGGTATGATACATCGATTGATCCGTAATTGAGTTAATAGATCAATTTGGGAACTGAAAGTTTTCCATAACGTGCTCAGTTCTAAGGGTACCGGGTGATCCCAATCTAAACCTAAAAGCCACGTTTGTTGTATCATAAATTTCGCCTCAACTACTACAGGCCCCAGTGAACCGAGGGGGTCGAAAATTTTTGATATGTTTGATAAAATACTACGCTCCGTTATTTGATCCCGAACATCCTTTGCAACCGATGAATACTGGATAACATCTCGATCTGAATCCCACATAACACCCAAAGTTTTTGCTTGATGATTTTCATCCGATTTTAAAATAGGCTTTGGTTCATTCATCATATCTGACAATTCTGCACAATTCGAACGCCATTTATGTAATCCAAATCCAGCCTTGTTCAAAAGATCAATTGAATCCTGTTTTATTCGTTGCAGCTCTGGAACCGATTCTGCCTCCGTAATAATATCATCGTCATAAAAATCCCTAGATATTATCTGCTCTAAATGTATAAATTCCTTTTCATCAATAGGCAGCTGTTGAACACTCCGAATTGCGAGGAAGAAAGCGGGTTTTAAACCATAAGTAACAGTCTGTAACTCAAAGGTCTGTATTTCCTCAGTTGGATGAGAACGCCAGAATATAGTTTGCAGATTCAATTGCTCTTCATCGATCAGAATCTGGCGATACGTCTTGCTAATGTCACCGCATAATACTCATTAAATTCTTTATCCAACACTGTGGCGGAATTATCCACGAGATTATCCACCTTGGAATCGTCTGCCCCTTCTTCTTCACAAGGTTTCTACAATGAGGAAGATTTGATAGATGAGCTGAATGAACGACATCGAAGAGCATGTAACATTCTACTCTTCAACGTTGAAGAATCTTCGAGGGATGGGTCTCCTGATCATGTTATAGTTACTGATCTTCTTCAAAAAATCAGACCTGATACTTACGACAATGTGCAGATTCGTCGTATCGGTAAAAAGAAGGATGCTTCTAAAACTCGTCCGATCTGTGTCACATTTGCATCACGGAACATACCCATTGAGATTCTTCGTAACAAATCGTTGTACAATGGTTCAATTAGAATATCGCAAGATCGTACCTTGAAGCAACGAAATCATCTGTCGAACTTACGTGAAGAGTTGAAAAATCTAAATGACCCTTCAAGGACTATTCGCTATTTCAATGGGATACCCAGGATAGTTCCTGCTCACCAAAGAAGAAACGCTTAATCGACCCTTTGGTGTATTATCAGAATGTTCGTGGCTTGAGAACTAAACTTGATCAACTTCATTGCTCTGTTGCTATATCAGATCCATGTTATGATATTATTATCTTATCTGAAACCTGGCTGCGCGAGGATATTCTATCTTCTGAAATTGGTTTACATGGCTATGCAGTTTATCGTATGGATAGAAACGGACCTACCAGTCAATTTTCACGGGAGGTGGTGTCTTTATCGCATTTACGTATACCCATAGGATCTGTTTCTTCTCATCTTATTATTCCTAAGTTGAACATATTTACGTTTAAGTTTATTTTGGTTCTTTGTCGTTGTTGTTTGGTGCGGTCTACATTCCACCTTCTTCGGATTCTTCAATATACTTTGACAATTGTAAAAGCGTTGGCGAAATCCTTCTCAAGGAGAACTTTAACTCCTTATACTTATACGGGGATTACAATTTACCTCATATTTCCTGGAGCAATATTGATTCCAAATTATCTTTCTCAGTGTTACCTGGTTCGAATCTCAATGAAATGACTTCTGCGCAATATGTTCTCGAATATTTCAATGAATTGAATTTGTTTCAACTTAATACTTTCAGAAATTCTCATGGTAACATACTTGATCTTATTTTTTCTGATAACGATCGTATTGATGTCAATATTGCTCTGATCCTTTTCTCGCGTGTGACAACTTTCATCCTTCTCTTGTATCTAAGCTCAATCTACGTGATAGTGTTTTACTGGTCCCCAATAAAATCATCAAATATAATTTTAATAAGGCGAATTACAGTGCAATTTGTGAATATTTAGGTTCTATCAACTGGGACGATGAATTGCGTAATCTTAATGTTATTGAAGCTGTTGATTTTTTGTATCTTCATTTATATAATGCAGTTGATTCATTCGTACCCAAGTATGTATCAAGGAATAGTTCTTATCCAAAATGGTTTTCTTCGGAATTAATTAAACTTATTCGTCAAAAGAAAATTGCTCACAATAGGTACAAAGAGTCAAATTGCTTTGAAGATTACCTAATCTTTAGTCACTTACGAGCTCAATGTAAAGTTTTGACTCGCCAATGTTACTTGTCTCATCTTCATTACGTTCAAGGGTCCATTCCTACAAATGTCAAAAGCTTTTGGAACTTTGTTAATAGTAAGCGGAATCAGAACGGTACACCCCTGGTGATGCATTTAGACGGTACTATTGGCAATACGGGTATTGCTATTTCGAACTTATTTGCATCTTATTTCAGATCAGTCTATCAAAATTATCCCGTTGTTCCTTGTAATTTACCAGAATCTACTTTCAATGTCAATCTTTCCGATTGAACCATCAATATCAGTGAAGTGTTCAATAAAATCTCATCCTTGAAAACTTCTTCCGGTCCTGGTGATGATGGTATTCCTCCTAATTTTCTAAAATCTTGCAAGTTCGTCATTTCTCGGCCTTCGTGGTTGATCTTCAACAGCTCTTTATCCTCTGGAATATTTCCTTCTCAATGGAAATCCAGCTCAATTACTCCTATCTTCAAATCTGGGGACCGTTCTGACGTGAGAAACTATAGACCGATTAGTATCATGAATGTTATGCTGAAAATTTTTGAAGATATAGTTACTGATAAAATTACACCACTGTTTTCTGATATTATTTCTGATTTCCAGCATGGCTTCACTTCTGGCAAATCTACCGTAACTAACTTGTCTATTTTTTCTCATGTTGTGTCCTCTGCGCTTGATCAAAATGCCCAAGTGGATACTATATATACAGACTTCTCAAAGGCTTTTGACAGAGTTGATCATAATATATTGTTAAATAAATTAAGTAATCTAGGTATTCGAAGCAATTTCTTGTCGTGGTTACAGAGTTATATTCTGAATCGTACGCAATCAGTTCGTGTCTCTCAATATTTCTCTGATTCATTTTGTATCCTCAGGTGTACCGCAAGGCTCACATCTAGGTCCTTTATTATTTATTATTTTCATTAATGATATCTCTACGATTTTCAAGTACTGCACACATCTTCTTTTTGCCGATGACCTGAAACTGTTTATGATTATAAGAACTTACAGAGATGCTCAAAATCTGCAATCTGATTTGGATCGGTTACAATCTTGGTGTGTGCTATCTAATATGTCATTAAATCTCACTAAATGCCATGTGATGAGATTTCATAGAGGTGAAAATGCTATTTATTTTCCTTATAACTTGTCTCATTCTCTGTTATCACCTATAAATACTGGTCGTGATCTTGGAGTTTCATTCGACTCTCGTTTTAACTTCTCAGATCATTACAATTACATAGTTGGTACTTCCATGAAATCTCTCGGATTCATCAAGCGCGTTTGTAAAGATTTTCGTGATCCTGTTGCACTTCGAACACTGTATTGTACTTTAGTTAGACCTCATCTTGAGTATGCGTCTCAAATTTGGAGTCCTCATTTAATTCGGGATTGTACAGACTTGGAAAGAGTTCAGCATAAGTTTCTGCGTTTTGCTGCCTATCAGATAGGCCGTCCGTTGAGCGTCACTTGTCATGATTACTCATTGATTATGACTCTACTTAACTTGCCTCCCTTGGAATCACGTCGTTTGTTCAATGATTTTTCATTTTGTATAAAATTGTTAATGGGAAAATTCGCTGCCCTCAACTGCTTGGACTTGTACGTTTCAATGTCCCTTCTCGTTTATTGAGGCGCCCTAAATTGTTCAATCCAATTTCTTATAAATCGAGACACGGTTATTCTGATCCGGTAAATCGGATATCTATCCTAGCAAATTCTTACAGTGATGTGCTTGAATTATTTTCATCTCATTCTGATCTTAGGAATTCTCTTTCTCTTATTTGTCAAATTTAATATCTAATTGTCCTTTTCACCTATAATTATACACGTTAACTGTTGTTGTAATATAAGATGCATGTAGTCGAACTTAACATGATGCTTAATGCTTTGATGTATGATATATATAATGTGGTTCAAATAATGTATATTCTATGTACCAAAGGGTCTTTTATACCCGTATAAACAGAATAAATAAATAAATAAATAAATAATACAAACGAGAAAAACCTAAATCTGATTAGAATCTCCAATAGATTTGACCGTATAACTGGTCCTTCCAACAAGGCTTCATTCAAAGATATACCGGTGGAAGTTGTGAGGTGATATCTTGTCACAAAGAGAATCGCGGGGTGGCGCCGCGCATCACCCTCGTCAGAGTTCGTCATGTCATTTGCGAGCACTTTAGTTCGCTAGAGAGAACACTGCTGTCGCCTGCTCACATGAGAATCGGGAACACATTCCCTCTCCTCAACCAATCCTGCTCTACCTCCTCTAACCCCTGTCTTTCTATGATTTGTCGAGGTTCTCCGTCCCGAAGAGGCAACGCCATCTGCCACAAGGTGACACGGCAGTCCTCACCACCGAAGGACGATCCACCTATCACGGAGTCCATCTTCTCTCACCCCAGGCCGACCAACAGCGGAGGAAGGAACGCCTCTATCGCCCTCTTGCCAAGGCTGTCGACCTGAAGGAAATACGCAAGCCGCATGCGCCGCTCAACATGCCCCTAGGAGAGGAGAAGGAAAGGACGAGAGAGACAACACGAACCCCGACACTTCCCGTCACTCTCACACGGGACAGATCAGTTAATTGGGGAAGAACAGAACCCCCGCCCCACCTATACCGACACTCACGTAACGACCTATCAGAGACCACCACCGTCAGAACCAATGAAACTAGCTCAAAGGTGAGCTCCAACGGAAAGTCACCGACGAGGTTCCGTGTATCACTTTGCGAACTCACCCGCCGATGAAGAAGGAAAGGCCATCTTGGATTTTCACTTCTTATGTGACCAAGCCACGGCTACGTTTGCCTAAGAGAGTTTTTGTTCGAGAAATTCGGAATACGGTGAGTGTACGGTGCCACTGGGGCTTCATTTTGGATTAATGCGCATCTGCCAAATTGTTCATCCGGAGTGAGAGTGCCAGTGTGGTGGCTTTCCGTGCATTATCGTGAGAAAGTGTCTGTCTCGGGGCCTCCGCCACGTGCTCCCTCGCTGGCATTTCCCTTTACCCTTCGTGTAAGCTCCCTCAAGTCACCCCCTCCGCTCGTATACGATTTTATGGTCGCGGTTTCCCTGAGCCCTCCTTCTTTGTGGATGTGACCGGCAAGGTCCGTATAGAATATTCCCTCGTGGTCGTGCCCTCCGTGCTTCTTTGACTCCCCCACGTTCCCCTGGACCCATACATTGAACCTAAAGAATTGTTTGTATTTTGGTTTTTCTTTGTGCGACAAAGTCGCGTATGTACCGTATGAATCTTTAACGTCAAATATACACGTATTCTGGCACGTGGTTGATCATATATCGAGATCGCTTGTTCTGGTGAATTAAAATCACCCCCCTCCCTTCCCCTGAGCTTCCCTTATCCCTTGACCACATCCAAATTATCGTGAGCATATTACTTTGTCGATTTCAATATATTTCAGGTGCCGCTACTAATCATAAATATCCACGACGGGAGTCGTGGAGCCGGTCAAAACCCTATGCTCCTTTGTTTGTGGGTTCAAAGTAGACCCATTACAAAGTTTTGGCTGAAGCATCGAATGCCAACCTTAATCTAGTGGTGGTATTATTTTCATTGAACACTGCGTGATGGGGAATATAATACCTTGTTTTAGTCTCCTGGTCGTTTACTTCCACTGTTTTCATGCGTCCAAGAGACTCATATTCGACCATAAATGCTGAATATTCTTTTCTGAGATTTGGGTCGCGATTCAATGATTTTTCTGACAAGTAAAATTTTTTAAAGACATTTGTTCCGACTCGCCTAAATTCTGCATTAATTCAGGGTTAATAGGGATTTCTACAATATACCTCCCAGCTTCATTCCTTCTAGTTGTTTCCACAAAATGAGTCTCACAAAATTGTTTTTCCTCAGTCATCTTGGAGCATCCATGTACGTCCTCAATTTCCCAAAATTTTGTCAGAGTATGATTTCAATCACCAAGTTCCACGAAATCAAGAGACGCGGTAGCGTCTCGACGCCAAGTACATGGAAACAAAATTTTTTATATAAATTGTATATTATGCAAATGCAAATGTCACTGCCGCTTCTCTTTTACAGTAAGTTTGGAGGTTCAGTTTTTATTTCTTGGATTGTTTCGATGTGATCACGTATTTCAAATTTAAACCAATTTCATTCTGTAGATACGATTTTTTGCTTCCGATTGGAATATCTTCCGATCCAATCGGTGAAGTATTCACTGAGATATCTTAATTTCGATTCTATTTTGTATCATGATATTTCAGATTCGATTCTTATTCGCGTTTTTCAGTGCCTCGAAATATTTTCTCCGCAACTTTGTTCCGAAACTCGACTCTCAGTTGTATCAATCGATAACACAATTTCGGAATATAACCTGAACGCGATCAGCTGTGATCCAAAGGCACGTGTTTCATTGAAATGTCAATACAACCCGAACAAATTTGTGAGAGAGTGAGATATTATTTTTCTTTTGATTAAAGTTTAAGAATTATTATCACACGCCGATACGAAATTTCGAATTTAATAAATTCTTCCCATCAGAGTATGGAGTTTATTTATTTTTATAAAATCAAAACAGTTTCAAAATTCATTGTGTGAAGTGGAAGAGTGCTTTATGCGTGCAGAAAGGAATTGCACATGATTCCACATGGAGATTTTGAAGACAGCAAGGATGAAGGTGAAAACTGACAGGATCACACAATCAGATAAGTTTATTTACTATTTTCGTGTCTTTTACAAAATATAACATGTTTTGGTATAAGAAATTGTCGTTAATTTTTCATTTTTCAGATCAGAACCTCTGCAACTATGGTGATAGTAGCAACAGTTCTGGCTTCTGCAATCTGCAATCATAATATTAGTAGATAATACTTTATAATCACACCCAGAGTAGTGCGGGTATAGTCCCCACAACCCACATGCGACCCTTTGCTGTGAGTCAATTATTTAAGTTATTTTAGTGTGTTGGAAAGAATCTGAGATTCATAGCATCATACTTGAGAAAATATATGACAATTGATGTAATTCTTTTTTCTTTACATTTCCTTTACAGATAAAGACCGTCAAGTGAATGCAGAAGGAATTTTTTTTCAACTGCCTTTGCAGATAGAGACAGTCAAGCGGATGCAGAAGAAATGATCGGTTCATGGCGATTCCTGACCATGACACAATCCAGAAAGTTTCTGAGGATGAAGATGAGCTAATGGATTGAATCGAATACCAACCCATATTTCAAAAATAGAGGAGAGTGGTCTAATTTGGACTGTGTCTGAGCTGGACCCATTATGTTTGTCAACGATTCAGCTTGCTTGATGTATCATTTGGATATTTGTCACACCTACTGACAAATAATCAGTACCCAATGATGCCCCCGGTGATACATCGAACGAGCTGATTGAATGAAAAGTCTCCAAAGAACATAAGGGGGTCTGACTTGGGAGATGGTCAGAGTAAGACCACTCTCCGCTAAGCAAAGTAACCTACATATTATTGAGATGCACCTAACGTGAGAATTTAGTTCACTGTTGCCGAATTTATAATTGAACATAACTCAATTTATAAATCATAATTCATGATACAGTCTTTAATCATGAAAATAGGAAAGAATATTCATTTTATAGTACTCGAGGAATGAAATCACATTTCCTCACTGTAGGAAGTTATACTGTGAAGCCAAAGAGGATTGACTCTGAAGGAGTATCCTCTGTTTAATTTTCTCAAAATGAATGAATAAAGACACTCACTATTAAGGATAGTCCGTATCAGGTCTGGGCTCGAAATGAATCACACTAGATTCCTGAGAGCAGTTTATTCACTCCCTATAACACTTAAAGGACTCAAAATTGAACTTCAATAGTGAAACAATGAAAGAAATACTAGGTTTTACATACACATATCGCACACCGAATACAATTTCGTATGTAATTGATCTCGTGGATCGATACGCGAGCCGTGGTAGAAGGTCTTTTGGCAAAGTTTTTGACCGAATCGAGATGATTTGACAATCGCTAGTCGCTTTCAGAGAACACTAGAGAATGACTAGCGATTGTCAAATCATCTCAATTCGGCCAAAAACTTTTCGGCCAAAGATTCCCTACCGCGAGCCGCCACGCCTCGTCCGGATAAACTACTCTACTTCTGGTTAGAGATAAAAAAGGAAATACTGATGGAAATGATCAGCGGATCATCTCTTACTTACAACGATAGACTCTCTCCGAATAAACTGGAGTTGATAAGGTTCTCACGGGACAGTATCACCGTGTAGCAAGAAGAGGCGCGAAACGATCACTAGAGGTGATGCGAAAGAAAATCAGAATTTAATCGATATGATTACCTGAACGGCGGCGTAACGACTGACTCGTTACTCCAATTATCACCTCCTCATGCCTATAGGCAAGAGGTAGGGATACACGCACACGTGTACACAACGAAGAGACTCAAATCTCACATAATGATATTCACATCGAGTAATCACTCGCCAGTGTGCGGCAAATACAAATATCTTATAATCCTAAATATCCGCCCGCCTCGTTTGTTTTAGAACAAACGAAACGTCGGAGCATAAAACTAGCCTACTTTACAACTAATCGCATTCGAATGAGCATTCAATCTCCTTTAAAGTTGATCGGCAGTACGCACACCTCAGCTATAGGTCGCTTATAGACACCTGAAGCAGATCGCACAGTCACCACACGGACCAGGCCATCAGACCCAGGATGACGATCCACTACGCGTGCGAGCTCCCATTTGGCGGGAGGCGAATTGGGGTTGTTTAATAAAACTAGATCATCTAATTTAATATTCTCGCGCCTCCACTGCCATCGAGAACGCTGCTGGAGGGAATTAAGGTAGTCCCCAGCCCAGATCTTCCGAAACTGCTCGGTCATCCGTTGGACCATCTGCCATCTCGAGAGCCTATTTCCTTGTAAATCCAACACTGAAGGTGTTGGTATAGTATTGAGCTCGGTTCCAACCGGGAAATGTCCCGGCCTTAGCGCTTGCAGCGATTCAACATCATCTGTTAAAGGAGCGATGGGCCTCGAATTTAAACAAGCCTCGACCTCGCATAACAGAGTCACAAACTCTTCCCTAAGAGGAGTGACCGCACCTACTACCCGACGAAGGTGATGTTTAAGGCTTTTCACACCCGCCTCCCACATTCCCCCGGAATGGGGAGCGCCAGGCGGGATGAAATGCCAGCGGATTTGCTGTGACAACCGACGCTCATGAAACTCGGCAGTACGAGACACGACACGAACGTTCTCCCTAATTTCTCTCTCCGCTCCTTTAAAATTCGTGCCGTTGTCAGAGTAGACATCCGATGGGACCCCCTCCTAGACACGAATCGGTCAAACGCGGCCAAAAAATCTGCTGACGAGTAGCTATCCACGAGCTCTAGATGGATCGCCCTAGTGGAAAGGCACACGTAGAGAGAAACGTAGGCTTTGTCACTACGCTGAGCTCTACCTTTTGAAATTCGAAGAAGAAATGGCCAAGCATGATCCACACCAACTCGTGTGATAGCTCGAGAGGGCGTTACCCGATAACCAGGAAGTGCGCCCATGAGTTGAGAGGTTGAGGTGGCAGCTGGCGCGCACAAACTATCCACTTAAAAATACAACGTTTTACTAAAATTCAGGCCCCCATAATCCAATACTTCTGCCGCAACGTATGAAGCATCAATTGCACTCCACCATGCAAAGTAGCAGAATGCACTTCGCAAACTATTAATTCAGCTATCTCGCACTTTGGAAGAATAATCGGAAATTTCGCCGAACTCGACAACGACGCATTCTCGAGTCTTCCTCCAACCTGAATAACACAAGACTCATCCAAAGTAGGAGTGAGTTTCAAAAGACAACTTTTGCGAGATAGCGACAAGTTTTGACTCAAACAGTCAATTTCGGGAGCAAAGAAGAGGCCCTGCATCTCCCTAATCCAAAACAACTCTGCTTCTGCAATCTCAGAAACAGATAACGAACGAGATGCGTGACTACAATTCTTACGTACTAATCTATTTACAAATCTATTCACATAACATGCGATTTTCAGCAACCTAAACCACGACGAAACTGGCCCGAATGGCTCCCAAATATTCTCAGAAGAGACCAACAAAACGACTTGATCACCCCGTTTCTCCTCCATAGCCTTGGCTGGGCCACCGTAAACATCAGCCGGCCAAGCTTCAGGTGATCGCGCCAGCCAGTCAGGCCCCGACCGCCAAAGATTGACGTTTGCCAACTTATCCGCGCCTACACCGCCCGAAGCCAGATCAGCCGGGTTTTCCGTACCCGGAACGAACCGCCATACAGCAGATGGCACACGATCGACGATATCAGCCACTCCATTGGCTACAAAAGTCTTCCACCTTGAAGGTTGCGAACAAATCCACGCTAAAGCAACCATAGAGTCTACCCAACAAAAGGTAGGCACTTCTTCAAAATCCAGCGACTTCCGAACAAATTGAATGAGTTTAGCCAAGAGCTGTGCGCCGCACAACTCTAATCGCGGTATGCTCATCGTCTTCAACGGGGCCACCTTGGCCTTGGTTGCAACAAAAGAAACCGTATTCTCTCCCTGAGAGTTCTCAATACACAAATACACTACGGCAGCATAGGCCGAACCTGAAGCGTCCAAAATCCATGTAGCTGGACACGCTTATCTAAATAAGAAAATCCAAACCAACGAGGGAGAGAAACATCTGTAAGACTCGGAAGAGCCTGATAATACTCGACACACTTGGTATTCAATTCCTCTGGAAGCGCAGCATCCCAATCGATGCGCTGAATCCACATCTCCTGCAAAAGAATTCTCGCCTGAATGGCCACAGCACAAATCCAACCTAAAGGATCAAAATTACGAAGCATGATCGAAAGAAAAAGACGCTTAGTGAAGAAAGAGATCTCCGAAAGTGAGATCTGTATACAAAATGAATCCGAGAAGGGATTCCAAGAAATACCAAGAATTTTAACGTTTTCGTCTTCTCGTAATACTTTCTCACCAGCTAGGCCGTGATCCTCCACAGGAATGCCCTCCAGCAACTCAGAGGAGTTGCTGGCCCACTTCCTAAGGTGGAATCCGCCCGCCGTGAGCATACCGGTGACCTGAGCACGCAAATCTTTGGCCGAATCTACATCATTCGCACCAAACATAACATCGCCTACGTAGATTCGGTCCCGAAGCACCGCAGAAGCACCAGAAAAATTGCTCGCCTCGTTGAGAGCGAGCTGTTTAACCACACGATTGGCTAAATACGGGCACAAGTGGTGCCGTATGTAACCGTGAGCAGTTGAAAAGAACTAATCGGTCTATTGCGTTCAGGTCTCCACCAAATACGCTGAAAATCTACATCTTCGTCGCTAACCCGAATCTGCCGAAACATCTTCTCGATGTCGGCTGAAAAAACGTGGCGAAATCCTCACCACCTACAAATTAAAGAAGAAAGATCTGCCTGCAATTTGGGACCGACCATTAAAAAATCATTCAATGTACGTCCGTTTGACGTTTTCATCGAAGCGTTAAAAACAACGCGAAGCTTCGTTGTAACGCTAGACTCACGCACCACCGGATGATGTGACAAATAGTTGGCTTTACGAGGAGCTACAACCTCCTCAACCTGACGCATATGTCCCAACGAAAGATATTCGGATAAAAATTCCTGATACGAAAGTAAACGATCCGGATGATTTTCTAATCGAGATTCGGTCTTCTCGAACATTCGCCGAGCTATTCCTTCTGAATTCGGGAGATCGATTTGAATCCCAGATTCAAATGGTAAGCGTACCGTATAACGGCCAGACTCGGATCGAGAATGAGTCGCAGAAAAGTGCTCTTCGCACTGAATATCCTCTTCCGTGAGAGGAGACGACACAGGAAAATCCTCCAACTCCCAGAACTTAGTGAGAGATTGCTCGAGATCTTGGCAGAAACAAACATGATTCACGGACAATGAACGTGAAATCTGTGATGATGAAGGACTACTGGGTCCGAAAATAACCCATCCAAAAATAGTAAGCTGAGCCGTCGGTGCATCCGCAGCTCCTCCCAGAATATTTCCCAACAAGATCGAGCCCAGAAAATCCGAACCGATGATAATTTCTACCGCCTCAGGTACCTGTGGAGCAGGATCGGCAAGTGTAAGACCCTGTAAATGGGCCCAAGATGAATCGATTTTTATTAAACCAGGAATATATGACGTTAGTCGCTGAAGCACCAACGCCCTAATGTTAATAGCTTGTGCTTGGCCATGTATTGGCCGAACGCCATACGAAACAGCACGATCAATATTACTCGAACTACCCTCCAACAACACTCACGAGGGCTTCTACGCGTTCTGATTTTAATCGAAGCATCTGAACAATACGGTCGGAAATAAACGAAGCCTGAGATCCCTGATCAAGAAGTGCTCGAACCATTGCGGATCTGCCATTATCAGTTTCAATGTTTACAAGTGCCGTAGGCAATAAGACTGATGACGACATATTACTATTTACATTTTGAGCGCACACAGCCGAATGTGTGCTTACGCCACTAGAGGGCTGTGCACCAGACGAAGCTGGCTGTAGAACTTCGGCCGCAGATACGTTTGCTCGCACGGGAGCCACTTGAGTTTGAACTGTGTGAAGCAGCGTATGATGTTTCTGTCCGCAAACAGCACAGACATCCAAGCTAGCATATTTATTCAGAAAATGGCCGCGATTCAAACAATTCAAGCAGCAGCCATTCTGCTTCGCAAAGTTCAAACGCTGAGCAACAGTCTGCTCTCGAAATTTGGCACACTGAAATGAACGATGATTATGCTTGCACAACATACATTTTTTAAAATCGATATTCGTTTGAAAGCTCCGCACTACCGAAGTGCTAGCTTTGTTCGATCTAGCAGGTTGATTCGGCTGACAGATTTTGATGGATGTGAGGATTCTAACGCGCGCACAGTCGCAGCTAAGAAAGATTTAAGTTCCTCGTAGGAAGGAATGTTCGTTGAATCCTTGAGCTCGAACTCCCACTCAGTACGAGTTTCTGGATCCAATTCATTAACAATTAAGAAAACTAAGATGGGGTCCCAAGAAGCACTGCAGACCTTCATGCTCGTGAGAGCAATGATCGCATTGTTACTGCTATCTAATAGATGTCGTAAATCTGTAGCAGTTCGAGCTCTCAGACCTGGTATGCTAGCAAAGCTATCAAGGTACGCATCGATGATTAGGCGCAAGTTTTCGTACCTCTCCTCCAAGGCTGTCCAGGCTGCATCGTAATTAGCCTCCGTAACGGGCATGCTATCAATCAATAACAAGGCCTCACCTGAAAGATATGATTTTGAAAATTGAAATCTCTGAACCTCCGTGCACTATGGATACCCTGCAAATATGGATGAAAATTGGTCCTTAAAAGCCATTCATCTGAGATAGGACCCGAAAACTCTGGCAACTCCAACTTAGGCAGCGTAAACGATCGATGAGCCGTTGCCTCGCGATCGACTCTGTTGGTATTGCCTTGCCCTGACGCTGATTGCCCTCCAAATCTTGTAGCATTGACATAAATCCTGTGACTGCCTTCTCGTATTCCAACTCAATCAAAGAAAACATATTCCGTTGGAAATAAGGAGACTCTTTCCGCCTTCCTCCGTCGTCATGCCACGAAGTCGTATGTGCAACGAGCATACATCGTCCCAGTAATCTCGAATGAGTTCTAAACGCTTTTGAATGTTGCCGTGCGTGAAATTTGCAGCACCCTTCTTGTTGAAATTTGACACGCTCTGCTCGATAAGCCCGGCTATGAGCTCCAACTTTTCTAAAATTCCGTTCATGTTAACGAATAATGCGTTTGTCCGCGACGAGGAATGGAATAGAACGAAATTCGATGATTCTCGAACAAATTGAATTAAATTCGGATCGGAATTGAAAACGACAGCTGATCAGTTATTCAAACAATTTCTGTCAACGAAGAAAGAAGAGCACACACTAACGTGAAAATTTTCGATCTCAGTGCGAGTATCGTTGTATACAAAGGTATACTTATCTTCCATGTATCGATGCTTGTGTGCGTCGTGTCGATCTCAGCAGCAGTACGAAGTACGTGGTTTACTACCACTTGCCTGCGTCTCATGCACGTAGAGTGAGGAGAGAGAATCTCGTTCCCCTAGCTTCTCCTCTTCTGCCGCCTCTACTTCTCCTTGCTTCCTCCTTCGCCGATTATGCGGCCGTTGACGTCACCACGGAAGAGCGGGAACACGTGTGTACATGTGTCGCATGAGATTGTATGCGAGCTGAGTTGACACGATGAACGAAGGAAGGTCGACGAGAATGATATTAACTGAATTTTCGAATTTCGGAATCGAGTATGATGTTGAGGAGTGACATCGAAACAGATCGATCGCGAGGTTGAAGATCCGAAAGAGAACCGCGTCGACCCACGATGAATTTATTTGCAGGTACCAAGCACGAATCAAACCAATGTTCGAAGAAAAAAAAATGACCTTCACTGTGCATATATTGTTGCCAAGCGACAACTCGAAACAAAACAGAGAATGAACAAACTGCACCAGGAAACGCCCTTGAGCCTGATCCGGCTCGAAGGACCAGAAATTCAATGTAGAAAATTATACTGTAACGTCGAAGAGGATTGACTCTGAAGGAGTATCCTCTGTTCAATTTTCTCAAAATGAATGAATAAAGACACTAACTATTAAGGATAGTCCGGATTAGGTCTGGGCTCGAAATGAATCACACTAGATTCCTGAGAGCAGTTTATTCACTCTCTATAACACCTAAAGGACTCAAAATTGAACTTCAATAGTGAAACAATAAAAGAAACACTCGGTTTTACATACACATATCGCACACCGAATACAATTTCGTATGTAATTTGATCTCGTGGATCGATACGCGAGCCGCCACGCCTCGTCCGGATAAACTACTCTACTTCTTGGTTAGAGATCAAAAAAAAGGAAATAATGATGAAAATGATCAGCGGATCATCTCTTACTTACAACGATAGACTCTCTCCGAATAAACTGGAGTTGATAAGGTTCTCACGGGACAGTATCACCGTGTAGCAAGAAAAGGCGCGAAACGATCACTAGAGGTGATGCAAAAGAAAATCAGAATTTAATCGATATGATTACCCGAACGGCGGCGTAACGACTGACTCGTTACTCTAATTATCACCTCCTCATGCCTATAGGCAAGAGGTAGGGATACACGCACACGTGTACACAACGAAGAGACTCAAATCTCACATAATGATATTCACATCGAGTAATCACTCGCCAGTGTGCGGCGAATACAAATATCTTATAATCCTAAACACTTACAGACATTTATTTATCCACATTGAAATTGTCTTGAACAATTACCTCTCGAAATTTATCAATAGCAGCGATTGGACCAAATATCCTATGAGATGTTTCCTTTCAGAAAAAGTAAGTTAAAATAGATTCTCTGGATTCTTTTGAAAATTATTATCTTCTGAACGGACTGATATTATGAATATTTCAATTAATAGCTATAAATCACAGCAGAGTCTTGATATCATGGCTTTAAGACAATTTGCTGGTATAGAATATGTGCAAAATGAGTCACAAGATGCAGCAGATTTCATTGCTTCCCTATATAATAATTCAGTCATCCTTAGGAGTGCAGTAGAACACCAATTAACAAAGTACGTAGATGTACAAACTGTACATACATAAGTGAGACTTCTAGCACAAGTTGTATTATGCATCTCACAATTCCTCATATTCCAAAAAGTATTCACATTACAAGATGTAATAAATTATAATTTTCCGAATTGGAAGAAGTTGGAAGAATTTCGCACTAACTGTGAAAGCTTACATCAAACTGAAAAACAGTTGTAATAACATCGAAACAGCATGCGATTATACAACTCATGCTGTTTAATAAAGCTGACACTGGAAAGGTAACAAAGGAAAATATCCATATTAAAGCAGTGCCCATCACAAAAATACGGATTGAGATCACTTTACCGGGCAGTAGCCGTAATCTTCCATCATGGTAAGAACATTGCTGAAGGTTATTATACATGTATGTTTCGGGGTAGAAGTACGACATGGGTCTCTGTTAATGATTTAAAAGTTGAAACACGATGTTGGCCACGTAATGCTAAAGAAGCATATATCTTTTTTAGAGACGTGTTAATTTAATTCCTCATTGATATCAATAATAGATCCAAAATTACAGTGCAATTTACGATATTTGCAACTTCCAATCCATATAGCACTCTCGCTCCCAAAGAATTCGAAAACGTTTCTCAAGAGCTCGAATGCTTTTGGAGTCTTCTTGGTATATGAGAAATGTTTCAAATATCTCAGATATTCATAAGAGCTGTTTGATTGCATAAAACAATCACAAGGAAGTTCATAAGAATCGCAAGATGAAAGTACAATGATTTTCCATTATTGACAATGTATTGACCATCACAATTCCTCAAGAACTCATTGACTGAAGAAATAGACGTGATGTCGGTATTGGCCCTTCAATGGAGAACAATGCATAGTGAGTGTTATTACAGATCTTGTAATAGCCCAATATTATTGCAGAATATATTTTGTAAAAATTTCTGATTTGAAGACTTGAAGCAACGCATTGTGATCCTACATGATAAATTTATCTGTTTTCTTACTTCCGTGACTGAAACAGTATGTGAAGATTGAATTACTCCTGAAGAGCATTTGGAAAATGGGTGAAATCTTCCAAAAAACTTCAAAGAAGTAAAAACAACGCCGTGCATGAAAGTATGACAAAAGTATTTCAGTTTATTAATTTTGTTGATAAACTTCATTTTCCTCTCTCATCTTATGTGATCAGCCAAAAAACATCAGAGGAAAGATCTGAAATCACTATCAAGTCAAGTACACTTGACTGCATGAATGCTGCTTGAATATATCAATCAATATGTTGAATAAATACATGAGTCAACAATACATAGATATCGCCGATTTGCCATTCCCAAATCAGTCTAAAGAAAACAGTCAATACAAATTCTTTTTCAATCATGATAATTTACCATCATCGGACACTTGGCGGCCGATAAATGCTTTGGTTTGATACGGATGTTTTCTCAATTGCTAGGTTCAAGCAAACCTTGGATAATCACAAACCTAAAGAATCGGCCACGCCAAGTGTCCCATGATGGTAAATTGTCATGATTGAAAAAGAATTTGTATTGACTGTTTTCTTTAGATTGATTTGGGAATGGCAAATCGGTGATATCTATGTATTGTTGACTCATGGTATTTATTCAACATATTAATCGATATATTCAAGCAGCATTCATGCAGTCAAGTGTACTTGGTACTCGATAGTGATTTCAGATCTGTTTTTTCCTCTGATGTTTTTTTGGCTGATCGCATAATATGAGGAAGGAAAATAAAGTTTATCAACAAAATTAATTAACTGAAATACTTTTGTAATACTTTTTCATATACTTGGCGTTGTTTTTTTACTTTCTTGAAGTTTTTTTGGGGGGATTACATATAACGTCACGTCTTTTGATATTTTGCTCAAAACTCCCTCAAACGATCCAACCCAATGTGGTCTTGATAAAAAGAGGATGATATTTATCAATTTTGATTCGTCCAATACCCAATAATTCCCAAAACATATCGGCCCCGATTCAAATATCAATGTTCGAGCGAATACAAAAATTAGGATCCGTCAACTGTATGTTTGGAGGAATTTGAAAATCTTTACGAGATAATTCAATTGACCGTTGTTGACTGGACATTTTTGGCGATATAATACACTGCAACGAAAGCTCGAAATCATTGAAGCGTGAGTTCAAAACCACATCGAATTTATTGTTCGAATTTTGATTGAGGTACATGTGATTGCAAATTCAACTTTTCGTTGATTCTCCTGAAATGAAGCTGGCTTGTGATCCTGAATCTAACAGAACTCGAGCTGAGTGCCAATTTGCTCTAAAATCCTGAATTTTCACTAACGCGGTCGATAACATAATGCGCAAATTACGATTCGGTATATCCGAGCAAGAAAAAATTAGCCACAACTGATTCTTCTGAACTCTGGGATGCCCTGGATAAATTCTCAACGCTGGATCTCACTTCTTCCATCCCTGAATTATGATGGTTCTCGAGATGAATCAATGAATTGTGCTTCTTCTTACAAATTTTACAGCCTCCAGCACGGCAATCTTTTGTGAGATGGTTTGGCCTCAAACAATTTAAACACAATCCCTTTGTCTTAACTGAATCGATACGGTCTTGAACATCCAAGTCTTTCAATTTTTTACATGTATAATGTGGGTGTTCTTTGTCGCGAAAAATACAATCTGAATTTACAGATACCGTGTTACTGGATACAATCCTTTTCGATCTATCTCTAATTCCGTATTGTGTTACCCAATGGATGTCCTTCACGCTTGTCACTTTCATAATCGACCGCCTCCAGCATATGACATCTCGAACTCAGAAATTTTATTAATTCATTGAAAGTTGGCATTACCGAAGGTTTCAATTTCAGCTCCCATTCCTTCATCGAATTTATGTCTAATTTCATTTTAACGATTTGAATAAGCATCTCGTCCCAATGCTCAGTGGGCATTTTCAAAGCTTGTAAAGCTCTCACATGCTGGAGGATTCCATCAAGCAACTGCCGCAAAGACTGTGCGTTTTCCTTGTCTATTGTTGGCAAATCAGGAATAACTTGAATATGACCTTGTATTACTAATCTTTTATTATCGTAACGCTCACAAAGACGCTTCAATGCCTCCTCATAATGGTCATTGGTAATATCCAAAGAAGCTATAACTTTTGCAGCTTAACCTTTCACACCACCTTTTGAATACAAGAACTTTTGAATGTTATCCAACGATGTGTCTGAGTTTATTAATGATTGGAAGACATTATGAAGGGTATTCCATTGTAATGCACTCCATAAAACTTAGGGAGATAAATTTTCGGCAATCTAACATTGTTTCTACGATTCACATTTGACACACGACTATGATGATGAACCTCACTATTATGACTATCTGGAATGACTGGACGCATTATCCTCGTCTTCGTCATCTTTATTTGAGTTATTCACTATTAATTACATTTTCGTCAAACTCTTCTCCAAAATTTGTGAGATTCTCTAAAATATCCTGAAAATCAATGCAAGCTGTTTCTAAACGCTCTATTTCCGTTTTTGACTCTATTTTCAATCCATCGTTTCTATCGTGTACGAGGGTGGATTGATAAGTTTCCGGCCTGACCAAGAGATGGCGCCACTAGGCCTACCTTGTGGTGGCGTTCTATAGTACCATCCTTAGATAGCTTGTAGCTATAGTTTCAGTCCGATCGCCATGTTAGTTTAGTTTTGAGAGCACGCTGACCAAAACGCCTCTGTGTTTTTCGTAGAAATGGAAAAGCTGGAAAATCGTGCTGTCATCAAATACTTTTATTTGAAGGGGTTAACGCCGAAGGAAATTAAAGAAGAGATGGACTCAACACTGGGACATCCTCCCATCATATTCAACCGTTAAGCAGTGGGTTTCGAGTTTAAAAAGGGTCGTGAGCACCTCTGATGAGCCTCGCTCAGGACGCCCCATTGAGGTCACAACTCCAGATATGATCGGAAAAATCCATCAAATAGTGCTGAAAGATCGCAGATTAAAAGTTCGTGAGATAGCTGAGACCTGTAAGATGTCATATGAACGTGTACAAAATATTTTGCACCAACATTTGTATATGGAAAAGCTCTGTGCAAAATGGGTGCCGCGTTTGCTAACAGTCGACCAAAAATTGATTCGAAAGAACATTTCTACCGCCAATTTGGCGTTGTATAAGCGTAATCCAAGCGAATTTTGCGTCGATTCGTAAATCGTTGACGAAACTTGGGTCCACCACTACACCCTGAAACCAAAGAACAGTCTAAACAGTGGATTGACCAGGGGAACTAACTCCAAAGAAGGCAAAACAATTTTTCGGCGAACAAGGTTATGGCTACTGTTTTTGGGATGCAAGAGGTATTATATACATTGATTACCTTGAAAAGGGTAAAACTATCACTGTTCAATACTACGCAGACTTATTGCAACGTTTGAGCCACGACCTCATCTGGCGAAGAAAAAAATCTTGTTTCATCACGATAACGCACCAGCGCACACGTCAATCGTTGCGATGGCTAAAATCAACGATCTGAAGTTTGAATTAAAGCCGCACCCTCCCTACTCTCCAGACCTAGCCCCGAGTGACTATTATCTGTTTCCTAACCTCAAAAATGGCTTGGCAGTAAGAGATTTGCGGACAATGAAGAAGTAATCGAAGCTGTAAATGGGTATTTTGAGGAGCTTGACGAATCAGTCTATAGAGATGGCATTACTGGACTAGAACACCGCTATGAGAAATGTATCAGCCTTGGAGGAGATTATGTTGAGAAATAAAAATAAAAATTCTTAAAAACGTTGTTTTTCTGGTCAGGCCGGAAACTTATCAATCCACCCTCGTATATCGTTTATATTGAATCTTCAATATCACCTGCTAAACGGGTTATTGCTGATTTGGTTAATTTTTTTCGAAGTTTTGATTTTTGGAGTGTTAATGCTTCTGCCATCCTAACAGTGAAAAATATCCATGTTCGAAGATTCAATTTTTCTTTTTAATGATGTTTACCTCTCTAAAAAGTATCTACAGCAGTCGTGCGACGACTCTCGTTCGTCGTGGCCTGTCGATGTAGTAGAACACATGTTTCCCTGCCAGACGATGACTGCGTCGCTGCGTGCTACGAGTTGTCGGTAAAGACGGGCTCGTCCTATCCTGATGATACTCCGTAGTTCCTCGTTATCCCGCTTCCCTCTGTTGGGTCACCGGGCCTAATACGTGGATCACTGTTCTAGAACCTTCTAGAACTTTTTGGGCTTCTATGGAATGCTTTTTTCCAGATATTCTCGAATAGAACAACTATGATTTTGTTGCCACTTTTTACACGCACTTTGAATCACGTTCGATTATTGTTTTTTGAGTCACGCACTCACGTGATGAATTAATTTCTTGATCTGACGCTTGTCTTCTTACCACACATGTTTCACGCGAGTATCAAATGCGGACCGAAGAACCATGTTCACGCCACCGATGAATGGATAGATTATAAAGTTTTCTATTCGCTTGATTTCGTTGTAATATCATTCATCAGCCTTGACCGGCAGTACCGATCAACTTAAACTCTCGTGCAATGCACTACTTCATTTTAGGTGATGAAATGGTCGGATATTAAATAAAACAGCCGTGAATGTGATTTTTCACATTTTATTTCTTCTTCGATGTACAGGTATGTGCATGTGCGGTGTCTGTACGCGACTGACTCTTTTCGTTTTACGCATCCGGATCTTGCGCAATACTGCCTAAGTTGTTGAGAGTCTAATATATTTGAAGAAAATACAATATCTCACTCAGAGAATATGAACTTCCGCATAATTTATATAAATCTTTTACAATTCTTGACATAATTACAGAAAACGGTGAGAGCGAAAGAGATATAAGAGCAAAATAGCACAAGGAAAACAGGCTTCCCATCAAAAGAAACAGTTACTACGCTCAAAGGATATTATCTTACGAGTAAGGAAGAAATTCTTGAAGAGTTACGTTTGGAGCACAGCATTGAATGGTTGTAAACTGAGAATTGGAAAACGGACCAACGAAGAAAGCTCTGAAATGTGGTGTTATAGAAGGATGCTTAGAATAAACTGGATTTCAGCTCGAGATCAGCCAGGTCCTGTCTGAAAACCTCTGGTTCCTGCCGGGACCTGTCAGGTCCCCGCCCGGGACCCAGCAGCCGGGTCAAGTTCCCGCTCGAGTCACCACCAGACTGGTCCTGACCGGGAACCAAAGGGGTTCCAGGCAGGACCTGGCGGGTTTCAGCCAGGAACCTGAGTCTACATGCGAATTTGGGAATCCCACCCACCCGGGAATTTTTGTCTAGGCATAACCTCACATTTATGATCGTAATCGACTCCTGCTGAAAGGGAATGGAAGAAAATTTTTCCTTTCCGTTTGATACCGGTTCTTGTCCTGCAAAATACGGAAGAAAACGGAAAGAGAATTTATTTTCCCGTTTGGAACTGGAAATTGCCGGATGAAGTGAATGGGGAAGCTTTGCGTTGCTATCCGCATACGCGGATTAGAATTTTGATGGTATTGATACGAAATTCTCAAATCAATATTGTACCGATTCCATCCGTATTGTCGAACGAAATGAAATGAAAATCCTTTCTGTTGTCGACTGAAAATGATGGAAATTTCAGTGGTATTGATCAGCATCTCCAATCATCGAATTTTGTCGACTTCATCCGAATTTTCGATGAACTACAGGTACAAAAAAATTCATTGGGGATCACAGTATTGTACTGAAAATAATTACCCTGTACAAGGATCTTTATTCGCATATCCTTGTTCGAAAATCGTTGAGGAACCTTGTCCACTCATGTAAATTGAGAGAAAATCATATCCTACCTACAGGATTCGAACTCACATTCCTACCGGCCTACCGTCTGAAGCCCAAGACTCAACTGAATGAGCTATTGCGGACTTCGCAGATAATCACCCTAAGAAAGTACATGTGTACGTTGGAGTGTTTTTCCGTTTCTTATCTGCGTACGCGAAGAAGAATTTTAATGATATTGACCTGGACTTACAGTCATCAAATCATATCGATTTCATTCGAATTTTTGGATAAATGGAGTTTAAAAGTCTTTTGTTTCATCCGCATATGCGATCTCATGGTATCTCTCCGGATTAACAATCATGGAATCACATCGGTTTCAACCGGATGAATTAAGGTGGAAAGTCTTTCTGTTTTCATCTGCACTTGCGGACAAAAATTTGATGGTATTGATCTGATTTCCAACCATGAAATCCTACAGATTTCATCCGATATACGGATGAACGAAGGTGGGAAGTATCCCAGTTTTCATCCGTAGATGCAGATGAAAATTTTAATGGTATCTGTCTGGATTTCATAAATGAAGAAATCATATTGGTTTATCTGGATTTTCGAATACACGGTATTCGGGAAATATTTTTCCATCCTCATCAGAATACCCACCAAATTCCTCAGTTAGTTGTGTGGGTTTTGTGTGGGAATTCAGTGGGTCGCATGGTTCTTCGCATGGGAATGAAGTGGGTCGCATGGGTGTTCCACATGCGAATCAATGGGATGACATGAGTCTTCGCATGGAATCAAGTGGGCTGCACGGACCAAGTGGTTACTATGCGTCTTCACGTGGATTAATGAGCGAAAATATTGAGAAAATAGATCACCTAAAATTTTAAACAATTTAAATTGAACTTTGAAACAGAAATACATATCGACTTTCAAATTGTAGATCACATTCATATTGATTGAGCTTCGAATATGTCAATCATTCATTTGACACCCCAATGTACCTTGCTCATTCATCATGGTGAATCACTATGGGTTATTCGTGCAAATGTCTCATGGGTCACTCATGCGAATATATCACATGGGTTACTCATGGGAAATATTGCACGGGTTACTGCTGTGAGGATACTAACAGGACAAAAACCAACGTGAATGTAAAACAATAATGGAAATGTTCATTGTTTCAAGTTCATGAGTTTTTGTTCTGTTTGGAATTCTCATATGGTAAATCTGGGTAATATTCCTCCATAGGTAACTCTGGTATGTGATATATTCATTGCAGGAGTAACCTACGTCACGTGATTACACGTAAAATCCAGTCCCGAATTCGCATGGGAAATTTCATGAACCAACTGGAAATTCACAATGGATATACACGGAATATCTAACGGACTCATGGATACTGAAACAGTTCTTCCAGTATCTGGAGCTAGTTAATATCCGAAAAGTGAACTCTTTTGGACCTCTTTATGATTTCATGAATTCGAAAATTCATAAACAATTCTATTCATGTTCTTGAAGAAGGAATTCTCCGACTGCTGTATGAGATCACCCGGCTTGTCAGACTGGATTTTTGACGCAATGAAATTATATCGTGAATCAATCTAGAACTGAATAAAATGTGCATGCAGTAACTACTGAGCACAAACAAATTGTTTGTTTTGCTTCTCCGAGCACATAAACTGGGAACTTTTCGTTCAATTCTTCCAATCCATCAAAGTGGATTAGAAGAGAATAAATTTTTTCGAAAATCAGCTAAAAAAACGGAACCAATTCCCCATGTGTTAATTACTCAGCAAAACCATAATTTTTCATATCCGCGTATGCAGATGGGGTGACGATTTTCGCTCAATCACTTTATTGAACCGGATTTTTAACGCAATGGCTCCCATCTGTAAATTCAACCTAGAACGGAAAAAATGCCTGTGCGGTAATTAGGAATCGAATATCATTATTTTGTTCAGCATTCGCGGATGCAAACTGAGACTGTCATTCGACCATGCAGTTTTATTAGCGCGGATTGAAACGTAATCAACTTCTCTTCGCAAATCCAACGAAACGGAACCCATTTGGCGTATGTTGATTACTCAACAATCACCATTTCTTATGTCGCATTGACATACGTAAATGACGGCTTACGCCTCATCGGCTGGCTGGAATAAAATGTCTATGGGGTAATGACGGAATGGAAACATCATTGTTTTCATTCAGCATTTCCGGATGCAAACTGAGTGTTATTCCATCATCCGGCTCGTCGAAGCGGATGGCACGCAATGAAGTTACTCTCCACGCAGATCCAGGGTACCCAGGGCATAGTGAAACTCAGGATACAAGTTACAGCGCCACCAGGGATATCCCCGCAAACTAACATTCACACACAGAACTATATTACGTATATGCACTCTAATACCAACCATTACTTCTAACCATACATCTATAGGGTGATTCAAAATTCCTCTTTTTGGGAATTGGATTCCTGATGAAATTCTAAAACGATTCGTCCTTTTGCACAATGTTCTCCGACGCATAATTTCCGAGATTTAATTAATTAAAGTTAACTAATTATGAGGTGGATCCATCAGTCATTCAGGAGCGTCATAACAGAACAAAGAGAGGAAGGTGCTTGCAGAGGCATCTTCAAATCAGCTGATCGGTATAATCGATACGATTTACCAACATGTTGGTAGAATTTTCTATGTAGAACGATTGAATTCGTCGACACTGTGGAAAAATTGATTATTGTCATGAATTCTTATCACGATATGCTGTAGGTGAAAGTTGTGATTTCAGTAATGATTTTTATTACGCAGACAAATGTAAAATAGTGTTATTTCACGTAGGGATAGGGATTCAAGTGGGAGAAAAAAGTGCTACTCGTTTTCAATCAAATTTTCA
>JAFFJZ010000172.1:0-52101 GCA_018340375.1 Gonatopus flavifemur | reverse complement strand
TTGCACATTTTTTCTTCTTTCTTTTAATTTTTTCTCTATATGTTTCTTTCTTTATTTTACCCCCTTTCAACAACGTGATCAATAGTAAACATTCACATCTATCAAGAATTTATTCACACACTCAAAACAATCTAAGCAATCCTAGCACATTTTACTAGCATAAAATTCTTACACGCAAGAGCACATTATTGCTTATCAAAAATGAATTCAATTACTATAATCTTCTATAGGTGATTTTGAAGAACATGGTATACTTTTATAATACCACAACTGACTCAATATTCTTGAAGAATTTCTCAAAATAATTTTGATGGATATTTCACAAAATTCTAAAAAATTTCTTGTACAGTACTGAAAAATGCTTTTAATCAGATATTTTGAAGGCATATCTTTTTGTTGCATGATAAATGAATATTTGACATCTCTTTGAGATACTCTTTGAAATAATCCTAAAGAGTGATTGAAACATTTTTGCTGGGAAACTATTTTCAGCTTCATGCCAAATGGTACAAATTCTCGTTTTATCCAAAATATTCCTGTCGGGTACCTTAAACCTATTGTGTGCAAGTTTTCCCTGTCTGTAAGATCTATTTTGTTTCGATTTCCTAACAATGATATTTTGAAAACAGTGGGAATTCTTGCACAATACATGTTTAAAACAAAATCGTGGGCTGATTTGAGCGCCAACTTATCGGTCAACTAATATTTACTTTTGGGAATTTTGCACGAATGTATTGACTTATGGGAATTTACTTTTCTTACCTTCTGTTCTGTGTCGATAATCTATTGCTGTCAATGGAGATGACTGATGGAGATCCGTGGGTTTTTATATCACAAATGATCTGATGACGCATTTTTTCTTCATTGACCTACGATTACCCCTATGAACTTAGCCGGCGACTTTGAGGAAAAATTTTTATTTCAATGCCAAAATGCTTAAGTCCATCGTTTTGTACCCCAATGTACCGTAACGATTTTTTGTTTGTACCCTAAAGGGAATAAGTTATAGGGAGTTGGAAAAAGTTTGCCAGCAGCTTTTTCCGATTTGAATGATCTTGGGCTCACGTGGAAAGAGAGATGACGCGTAGATGTTATCTGTACCGATAAGGATTTTTGATTTTACCCCAGGAAAAGTTAGAGGGCGATATTTCCGTTTTGAAGAGAGATGGAATAATTTTGACTACGGAATCCGATTCCGGGGCAGGCGCCATTCAAGAATCATAGGTCACATGCCCATTTTGAACACGAAGGGGGAGAGGGTGTAGGAGAGGGTCACTTGATTTCAAAGCATAGCTGGAGGCATCCGAGGCGCAATCTGTTGACTATCGCAGGAGGCGCCATTCAACAATCACAATTCATAGCACCCACCTTTCATCAACGAGAAGGGAATTGGGTGGGGAGGTGATTTGTTCCAAGCTTGACAGCAGAGGCCACCCTTACGCATGAAAACCTGATTTTCAAGGAGAGCGCCATACGACGATTACGGGTCATGTGGCCAGGTGCATCACGGAGGATGGGAATGGAGAGAGAGTGGGAGATTGTCTTACGAACGAGTTTTTCCAGTTTGAAGAGAGAGGAGATCAACTCAGATTGGGAATGCGATAAGAGTATTCCAACTACGGGAACTGATTACGGAGAGGTCTATCATTCGAATCACATAAGATTTTCGATTCAACAACGCAGTCAGTTCAATAGAGTGAATGGACATATCTCCGGAAATGGTAGGTGATGTGTGAGGAGGAATAACCAGGAATGCTGGAATATTGATGGACGAAGAGTTTTCCTAACACTGTCTCTAACGCGGATGCCGGAAGAAAGTGTGATTGCTGTAGATGTGCGAGATTCAGAAAGGAATTTCACATGGATCAGTATGTTCCTACATGCCACGGGATGATTTTACTGAGTGATGTCGTCTGAACCCTAAATCCGGGAGAGCTGTGAAATTTTCGTACTGAAAACTTGTAGTTCCAGAACTATCGGGAGCTATGAAATGACTTAGGAGATTCCGGCAAAAATTCTGCGTGGATGACAATCTTCCCCACATGCCAGAGTATGATTTTACCCAGTATCATCGTTCGTACCTAAATCCGGATGAGATGAAGGATTTTGAAACTCCTAATCCTGTAAATTTTCAACTTTCCGGGCTATGAAATGGCTTAGGAGATTCCGGCAAAATTCTGCGTGGATGACAATCTTCCCACATGCCAGAGTATGATTTTGCCCAGTATCATCGTTTGTACCCTGAATCCGGATGAGGTAGAGTATTTTGAAACTCAAAATCCTATAATTTTCCACTTTTGGGAGCTATTCAATGACTTAGGAGATTCCGGCAGCAATTCTGCCTGGACGACAATGATCCCCACATGCCAGAGTATGATTTTACCCAGTATCATCGTTTGTACCTAAATCCGGATGAGGTAGAGTATTTTGAAACTCAAAATCCTGTAATTTTCCACTTTTGGGAGCTATAAAATGACTTAAGAGATTCCGGCAGCAATTCTGCCTGGACGACAATGATCCCCACATGCCAGAGTATCATCCCACCCAGTATCATCGTTTGTACCCTGAGTCCGGATGGGATAGAGCATTTGAAGACTGAAAAAGTTGTAATTTCGTAACTTTCGGGAGCTATAAAATGACTTAGGAGATTCCAGCAATAATTCTGCGTGGATGAGAATGATCCCCACATCTCAGAGTATGATTCCACCCAGTATCATCGTTTGTACCCTAAATCCGGATGACATGGAGCATTTGAAGACGGAAAAGTTGTAATTTCGTAAATTTCAGGAGCTATAAAATGACTTAAGAGATTCCGGCAGTAATTCTGCCTGGACGACAATGATCCCCACATGCCAGAGTATGATTTCGACCAGTATCATCGTTTGTACCTAAATCCGGGTGAGATAGAGCATTTTGAAACTCATAATCCTATAATTTTACCACTTTCGGGAGCTATAAAATGACTCAGGATATTCCGGCGGAAATACTGCGTAGATGAGAATGATCCCCACATGCCAGAGTATGATTTCACCCAGTATCTTCTTTTGTACCCTGAATCCGGATGAGATAGATCATTTAAAGACTTATAAAGTTGTAATTTCGTAACTTTCGGGAGCTATAAAATGACTGAGGAGATTCCGGCAAAAATTCCGCCTGGATGACGATGATTCCACATGCCAGAGTATGATTTCACTCAGTATCATCATTCGTACCCCAAATCCGGATGGGATGGAGCATTTTGAAACTCATAATCCTGTAATTTTTCAACTTTCGGGGGCTATGAGATGACTTAGGAGATTCCGGCAAAAATTCTCCGTGGATGACAATGATCCTCACATGCCAGAGTATGATTCCATCAGTATCATCGTTTGTACCCTGAATCCGGATGACATAGAGCATTTTGAAACTCATAATCCTATAAGTTTCCCACTTTCAGGGCTACAAAATGACTCAGGAGATTCCGGCGAAAATCCTGCGTAGATGAGAATGATCCCCACACGCCAGAGTATGATTCGGAGGGTATCATTGTTTGTACCCTTAATCCGGATGAAATAGAGCATGTTGAAACTCCTGATCCTGTGATTTTCCAACTTTCGGGAGCTATAAAATGACTTAGGAGATTCCGGAAAAAATTCTGCGTGGATGACAATCATCGTCAAATGACAGAGTATGATTTCACCCAATATCATCGTCTGTACCCCAAATCCGGATGAGATAGAGCATTTGAAGACGAAGAAGTTGTAATTTCGTGAATTTCAGGAGCTATGAAATGACCTGAAGGATTCCGGCAAAATTCTGCCTGGATGACAATGATCCCCACATGCAGAGTATGATTGCACTCCAGTATCATTATTTGTACCCTGAATCCGGATGAGATGAAGCATTTTGAAACTCCTAATCCTGTAATTTTCAACTTTCGGGAGCTATAAAATGACTTGGGAGATTCCGGCAAGAATCCTGCGTGTATGTCAATCATCTCCACATGCCAGAGTATGATTCCATCGCGCATCATCGTTTTTACCCTCAATCCGGATGAGATAGAGCATTCAAATACCACAAAGTTGTAATTTCGGAACTTTCGGGAGCTATAAAATGACCTGAAGGATTCCCGCAAGAATTCTGCGTGCATGAAAATGATCCCCACATGCCAGAGTATGATCCCACCCAGTATCATCGTTTGTACCCTGAGTCCGGATGAGGTAGAGCATTTTGAAACTCATAATACTATAATTTTCCACTTTCAGGAGCTATAAAATGACTTAGGAGATTCCGGCAAAAATTCTGCGTGGTTGACAGTCATCCCCACATGCCAGGTATGATCCACCCAGTATCATCGTTTGTACCCTGAGTCCGGATGAGATAGAGCATTTGAAACTCCTCATCCTGTAATTCTACAACTTTCAGGAGCTACAAAATGACTTAGGAGATTCCGACGGAAACTCTGCGTGGATGACAGTCATCTCCACATGCCAGAGTGAGATTTCAACGAGTATCATCATTTGTACCCCAAATCTGGATGAGATAGAGTATTTTGAAACTCCTAATCCTGTGATTTTTCAGCTTTCAGGACCTATAAAATGACTTAGGAGATTCCGGCAAAATTCTGCCTGGATGACAATGATCCACACATGCCAAAGTATGATTTCACCCAGTATCATTGTTCGTACTCTGAATCCGGATGAGATAGAGCATTGGAAGACTGAAAAACTTGTAATCTCGTAAGTTTCGGAAGCTATAAAATGGCTTAGGAGATTCCGGCATAAATTCTGCGTGAATGATGATGTTCCTCACATGCCAGAGTGTGATTTGATCCAGCCTTATCGTTCGTACCCTAAATCCGGATGATGTAGAGCATTTCGAGACCCATAATCCTGTAATTTTCCAACTTTCAGGAGCTATAAAATGTCTCATGCAAAAATGATTCCGGGAACGACGAGGGACGATTGAGAGTTCGAGATCATACGAAAACAGGGTATGATGAAGTGTGGTTGTTTTCTGAAGAATGTTAGATGCTGTATCTCGTCCGGATTTGGGAACAAATGATAATACTTGGCAGAATTATACTTCAGCAAGTGCGGGACATTCCCATCAACGCGGAATTACAGCCCGAATCCCCCCAAGCCCGTCTATAGGTCACGAAAGTTGGAAAATTACAGGATTAGGAGTTTCAAAATGCTCTATCTCATCCGGATTTAGGGTACAGACGATGATACTGGGTGGAATCATACTCTGGAATTTAGGGATGACTGTCATCCAGGCAAAATTTCCGCCGGAATCTCCTAAGTCATTTTACAGCTCCCGGAATTTTAAGAATTACAGGGTCAAGAGTTTCAAAATGCTGTATCTCATCCGGATTCAGGGTACAAACGATGATACTCGTTGAAATCTCACTCTGGCATGTGGGGATGACTGTCATCCGCGCAGAATTTACGTCGGAATCTCCTAAGTCATTTTGTAGCTCGAAAGTTGTAAAACTACAGGATGAGGAGTTTCAAAATGCTCCATCTCATCCGGATTTAGGGTACAAACGGTGATGATGGGTGAAATCATATTCTGGCATGTGGGGATCATTGTCATCCAGGCAGAATTTTCGCCGGAATCTCCTCAGTCATTTTATAGCTCCCGAAATTTACGAAATTACAACTTTTTCAGTCTTCAAATGCTCTATCCATCCGGATTCAGGGTACAAACGATGATACTTGGTGAAATCATACTCCGGCATGTGGGGATCATTTCATCCACGCAGTATTTTCGCCGGAATCTCCTAAGTCATTTTATAGCTCCCGAAAGTGGAAAAATTAGAGGGCTATGTGTTTCAAAATGCTCTACCTCATCCGGATTCAGGATACAAACGATGATACTGGGTGAAATCATACTCTGGCATGTGGGGTCCATTCTTATCCACGCAGAATTCTTGCCGGAATCTCCTAAGTCATTTTATGGCTCCCGAAAGTTGAAAAATTACAAGATTGGGAGGTTCAAAATGCTCTATCTCATCCGGATTCAAGGTACAAACGATGATACTCGTTGAAATAATACTCTGGCATGTGGGGATAATTGTCATCCACGCAGAATCTTTGCCGGAATTCCCTAAGTCATTTTATAGCTCCCGAAAGGTACGAAATTACAACTTCTTCAGTCTTCAAATGCTCTATCTCATCCGGATTCAGGGTACAAACGATGATACTGGGTAAAATCATACTCTGGCATGTAGGGATCATTTCATTCACGCAGAATTTCTGCCGGAATCTCCTGAGTCATTTCATAGCTCCCGATAGTTCTGGAACTACAAGTTTCTCAGTACGAAAATTTCACAGCTCTCCCGGATTTAGGGTTCAGACGACATCACTCAGTAAAATCATCCCGTGGCATGTAGGGAACATACTGATCCATGTGAAATTCCTTTCTGAATTTCGCACATCTACAACAATCACACTTTCTTCCGGCATCCGCGTTCGAGACAGTGTTAGGAAAACTTCGTCCATCAATATTCCAGCATTCCGTTATTCTCCTCACACATCACCTACCATTTCCGGAGATATGTCCATTCACCCTATTGAACCGACTGCGTTGGAATCGTTTAATCTTATGTGTTTCGAATGTTGACGTCTCCGTAATCAGTTCCGTAGTTGGAATACTCTTATCGCATTCCCAATCGAAGCGATCTCCTCTCTCTTCAAACTGAAAACTGTTCGTAAGACAATCTCCTACTTCTCCATTCCCATCCTCCGTGATGCACTGGCCACATGACCCGTAATCGTCGTATGGCGCTCTCCTTGAAATCAGGTTTTGCGTAAGGGTACTCCCGTCAAGCTTCGGAACAAATCACCCCCCCCTCCCCACCCACTTCCCCTTCTCGTGGATGAAAGGTGGGTACATGAATTGTGATTGTTGAATGGCGCCTCCTGCGAAGTCAGATTGCACTCTCGGGATGCCTCCGTTATGCTTTGAAATCAAGTGACCCCTCCTAATTCTCCCCCTTCGTGTTAAAATGGGCATGTGACCTATGATTCTTGAATGGCGCCCGCCCCGAAATCGGATTCCACAGTCAAAATTATTTCATCTCTCTTCAAAACGGAAATATCGCCCCTAACTTTTTTCCCTGGGGGTGAAATCAAAAATCCTTATCGGTACAAATATCTACGCGTCATCCTCTTTCCAATGAGCCCAAGATCATCAAAATCGGAAAAAGTCGCCGGCAACCTTTTTTTTCAACCCCCTATAACTTATTTCCCTTCAGGGTACAAACAAAAATCGTTACGGTACATTGGGGTACAAACGATGGACTAAATTTTGGCATGGAAAAAAAAATTCTTCATCAAAGTCGCCGGCTAAGTTCACAGGGTGCTACGATTGCTATTAAATTAGACATGAGCTATCGAATTTCATTTATGTTTAGTTAATGATACATCCAGAAAAGAAGTGAAATCCCAATACAAAAACTCTAAAAAGTAAGAAAACAACGCCACCCTGGTGAAATATTTCTCGAATTTTCTCCGATTTTTTCCGAATTCTTCTCCGTTTTCCCGATTTTGTGCAGGAATTTCTCCGAATTTTATACCAAATTGAAACGTTTCTCAGGAACACTTCGCTCATAGTCACTTCTCCGAATTCGAAGATTCAGATTTTTCCGAATTTCTCCTCGAAAAATCACATTTTCTCCGAATTATTCATTTGTCCAACGTAATTCATTTCGTGATCAAAATATTTCTCCAATCTTCTCCGACTCACTCCGAAATTTTCTCCGATTTATCCAGATTGTCTCTAAATTTCATATTGAATTCACGAATTTCTCGAAATACTCCGCCTAAAATGATTTTCCTGAATCAAAGTTCAGATTTTCCTGGATCAAAAGTTCAGATTTTCTCGAATTCTTTCTGAAATGATTATAGTATTCTTCGAATTATTCATATTCTTAACATAATTCATTCCATAATCAGAATATTTTTCCGAATTTCTCTCAACTACTTCTGAGGAGGATGGGAACTGTTCTACTTAACCTTTGACAATCCCCGATTTTCTCCGAAAATTCCCTAATGTATGGAAATTTGAATATAGATAAAATTCGGAGAACTTCGGAGAGAACTTTCCACCTGCTTTCGTAGCCATTCGAAGACAATCGGATTAATCCATCTCGCGTTTAAATGTTGGAAGTGATTCAAATTCCTCCGAGTTTTCTCGAAAAAAACATGCCAATGAATTTTCAAAATATTTCCGATATCCTCCGAATTTTCCTCAGCGTATAACAAGAAAAACTTGCCAAGAAATTCGGTGAATCTTTCATATGCTAGCTGTTCCTGTAGAAATTAAAAAAATCAGAATAATTCCTTTCTTCGAAGAATTTAGATCATTTTCCAAATTTCTCCGAGCTACTTCTGAGGAGGATTGGAACTGTTCTATTCAACCTTCGACAATCCCCCCGGTTCCCTCCGGGAATTCTCCAATGTTTGGAAATTTGAATATAGACAAAGTTCGGAGAACTTCGGAGAGGCAGGTCCTTCCCACCTTTTTTCGTAGCCATTCGAAAACAATCGAAATAATCCATCGCGCGTTTAAATGTTGGTGAGTGATCCAAATTCCTCTGAATTTTCTTGAAAAATACATGTCAATGAATCTTCAAACATATATCCGATTTCCTCGAATTTTCCCTCAGTCTGACAGAAAATCATGCCTAAAACTCCACTTAACCCTCTATTTGTTACATGTTTTCGGAGGAATTCGGAGAAAACCCGAATACTCGGATCGATTGAACAATTCAAGTAATTTATATGACTTTCTCCAAATTGCTTCTGAGAAGATGTGGAAATAGTTGCATTCAATTTCTGAAAATTTCCCGGATTCTCTCCGAACATTTTCTAATATATATTGAACACATATATGGATGAAATTCGGAGAAATTCGAAGGAAATCGGTAGGATTTACTTTCAAAACTTAGTGAGAAAGTGTTCAACTTTTGACAAACAATCACAAATTCTTTCGAATATGTTGCATTCGAAACATTCCAAACTTCTCGATTCCCTTTTTCTGATTAGCGGAGAAATTCAGACCATTTAGGAGGAAATATAAACTTTTCGTCAAAAAACGGAGATTTGCGGATATTTTTCATAACTTTTTCTCCGAATTCCTCCGAAACTTTCAAAAAATGAGAAATTCGGAGAAAATGCGGAGAAATATTTCCACCAGGGTTAGTTTCAAATAGGTCAGAGTTGTTTCTAGTATGTCAAATGATTGGACCTAATTTTTGTTTCACTCCATCATATATTTTGAATTCAATACAATCATAAATCACTTTGAATACAATTGAAACAAACTGAAGTTACAATATACAAGAAATCGTTTATATCCCATTTGAATAACCGAATGTACTTGCCCAAGTAGCACCAGAATATACTATGAACGTTCTTCGAATATTCGAAATATGTTCTATGTGTATTCCAATGAGACCGTTTCATAGGTGCTATGCATATTCATCGAACGTATGTAATCGAATATACGACGGTACGTCAATCGAACGTCGATTGAATGAATATCGTACATTTCGAATGTACTATGTACAGTCTAAGTATATTTAAAACAGTCTCCTTTGAATATTCTATGAACGTTCATTATATATTCTTCGTATCTTATTCGTACATTCTACGAACGTTTCTATTTCGTATATACTTTGAACTTCTGTTGCTGCTTGGGTGACAGCTCATTTTGATTTCACATCTTTTTCTTCAAATGAAGCATACCCTGTTGTATCTTATCAAAATTCTTATTGTAGGAATATTTTCGTTTGAATGATTTAAAAAATTTTCTCTTGAGGATTGACCGCATTTCCGTGTACTTGGTGTTATCACCTTACTTTTTTTAAGTTTCTTGTACTGGGATGATATATAATTGAATTTTCAATTTTTGCTATTTTCAAAACTGTGGGCTAGATAATAAAGAATATATACAATTCATATATATTTTATCAATCTAAGAATACATAATGTATTTGAACATTTAATGATTGTATAAATTCAACAATAAAAGTTGTTTGGTTTCTTTCGCTCACAAGCCGAGCGAGCTAGCTATTTTCTCAAGCAAATCAAGGATTAAGTTGATAATTAATTTTTCAATAATTTTGATAACGATTGTTGTGAAATTTGGAATCGAAAATAACTTATCTTTTCTTTTAATAAGTTGTGGAGTTTCGGAAGTATTGATAAAATCCACAATTATGTGATCAGCCACCACCATAACGGTCCATCTTCTCCAAGAATTACAAGCCACGAGAACTGCTGAAGGAAAAGGGAAGGCTTTTCTCAATTCTTTTCCTTCCATGTGAGATTGCTCTTCCAGCATTGCCACTAATATTTGGCTTGCTTTTGTCCCTGCTCTGATGAGCGAACTATCTGAGTTAAATAAATCGTTCTATTGACGGCTGGGTTCATATGTATTTATATTTATATATATATATATATCTATATCTATGTATATTGATATATCTCACACTATATTATATTATCCATATTAGTACAGTTGAGTAACTGAATTTTCATTCAATTGTCATTTAAATTTCAAGAACTTTTTAATCACATAAATGGAAATCGCTTCCATCACATGTAATAGAAGCTTCATGCAGAAATTTCTAACAGTGCATCTTTTTCAAGTAACCAAATCTTCTTGAGTATAAAAATCGCTGCAAAAAATGTTATTACAGGAGTTTATTCGAATTATTCAACAATATCATGAATTGTTTCGAATTAAATCCATTTGTATTCGTCCAAATTGAGAATCCTGTACAGCACCGGACTTTTCTACGTTGCCTCCACGTGGAATCTTCGTTCATCAACGTTCTATCCACGTCCACCATTTATCCACGTGGAGTCCACGGAAATGCGACGTGGAAATCGGTGGATGGGCTGTTAGGGATTACCTCGAACTATTTTTTTTTGGTCTAAGACCATCAAATAAAGATACAGAATTCAAACAAGCAGTTGATTTCATTCCCATATCAAATACCAACTGTGAATATTATACTCACGGAAAAAGGTACGCACTAAGTTAGACACTCTGCTTGAAGAATCTCATTGAACCGATTGGTTCTCATTGATTTCGATGCAGAAAACTGATCAAAACTCATTAAATTCAACCCATTAAAAATTGATTCTCAATGGGTTTGAATCAGTTTTCTGCATCGAAATCAATCGGTTCAATGAGATTCTCCAAGCAGGGCAGGTGTTGTCGACACCAAAACCTCAGTGCTTTTTGTTCTGCAAGGTGGTATGCGTACATCGCGTTTCACCGTACATGAATACACTGGGAGAAAACAGTAGTGAAATTCCCATTGATGACCAATGTTGTAATTTCATGCTAGTCTAACCATGCATGTAAACCAATGTTGAATCAGCATTGATTCCATGCTAGACTAGCATGAAATGACAGCATTAGTTACTAATGCCAGTGCAACCATATTTCCATGTTGGATCAGCATTTTTTCCCAGTGTATGCTTGCACGATGAAACGCGATGTACGCACGCCACCTTGTAAAACAAACAAGCACTGAGTTTCTCGGTGTCGGCAACACTGTCTAACATAGTTCCTACTTTTTTCCGTGCGCATGATGATAATTTTATACGAACACATAACACTCGCCTACATTTTGATCTCTTTGATTACCCTGATCAAAAAATCTCATTGAACCGATTGATTCTCATTGATTCCGATGCAGAAAACCGATTCAAACCTATTAAAAATTTATCCTCAATGGGTTTGAATCAGTTTTCTGCATCGGAATCAATGAGAATCAATCGGTTCAATGAGGTTCTTTGAGCAGGGTAGTAGAATATCAGTCTTCTCAAACATTTAACCTTCCCTCTTCAATGTCCCCTATCTCTTCTCTCCATTTCATTATTTCTCTTTCGTACTCTTTTATGTATATTCACATATCAATCAACTAGGATATCATACTTGCCTCATTTGCAAATTCTTATCCTGCATTGTTTTCTATACATCGCTGATGGAGTAGTGCGTATATTCACGCGAATCGCTTTCTTATCGGATCAAGTTTCACCGATAAAGATACAATTCCATCTGACTTTGCTTTTCATTGACTTATACGTTCCATGTTTATTTTATATATATATATATATATGTGTGTGTGTACGTGTGAATGAATCTCATCAAATTTCTAGATAGTTTTCAGAAGAGAGAAAAAAACGAAACATGTTCAAAATCGTTGGTTATCAAGAATCTCTTTCTTGATACAAAGACTTAGTACTAGGAAAGTTGTGTGTGTACGATTTTTCAAATATTATTTATTCGTAACTCCCCGTTAGCTTATTTTTATGAAAACCGGTTTTCATAAAAAACTGAGTTTGTGAAAAAAATGGACTATGATCGTTTTTCCCCGTGGCCCTTCATATGTGAACAGTTGAGAACAAAGATAGAGAAAACGTTCCGCCGCCCATGATTGGTTTTGATTAAGGCGTGATAGGGCTTGAGGAATGAATCAAAATCTCTCCGTACGATTTTTTTCTATGACTGACAGTTTTCGAGGAAAAGAATTAAAACTACCTATTTTTTCATACCGAAAATTAATGTTTTTTAACACTCAACTCGCTCCAAGTTGGTGATTTCTCAATGCATCAAAACAAATCTTATAGATTGTAAGACTTTTCCGAAGACGACAATATTGGACGAATGTGTAGTAAAAATTAATGAAGAATTAATCAATTTTCAATTCAAATCTACACTTTTACATTCCATGTTCATAAACAGCACTTATATATTTATCAATATAAAACATGCAAAGAATGAAATATCGCCCTTTTCCTAAAAAAATAGTACCGCGAAAATGGAGTTTTTCGTAAACAGAACGCTCAAATTTGAATCAAATTTATACACGTTAAAAGAAATTCCAAGGTGCTAATGATCATCCGAAATTATAGAGTGAAATGTAACGAAAAAAATCAGATGTCTCTGAAAAAGCTGAGCTCAACCAATTATGAGTTATCACAGTTTTAGTAAGAGCCCAAAAATGCAGAAAATAGCGCGCCTCCCGACAGTTGAGACAAATGGCAAAAAGTTGGACAAAACTATAAGCAGTTCTCAAGTTTGTGACGAACCCGTCAAAGTTCGGTACCTGAAAAATAACAACTTTATGAAATGATAAATTCATGAACAGACAGAGGAACGATAACCCTCACCTGGTGGCATTGCCTTCGCAATTCTATGATGGAGAATCTCCTCGTCGAAGAGGCTCTCGAGCCAAAACATTCCCAGTCTTACTTAGACGTCACCTGTAAGAAGAGTAAAAATTAGTTGATAATCATGAAATAAATAGATTACCTGTATGCACTGCAGTTGCAATGACTCCAGAAAGCGACCCACTGGGCCCCGAAGCCTTCAGGAAAGGGTTATCTGCAAAATAAAGAAACGATTGTTCAATGTCGTACAACAATAATCAGGGATTTAATACTTACGTAGAATGACATTACAAACTCAGTACATATAGTTGAACACCCTCATCCAGAGGCGTGATTGGTGTAAAAAATAAACCTGTGAAGGACAAAAGTTATAATGAAGATATTAAAGAATGTTTGTTTCCAATTATTAGAAATGTATCAAAATATGAACTTACCCGTGTAAATATTCCACAAAGCCACGAATGGTCCTGAAAAGGCAGAACAAACCGATGCCGTACTCCATATTAATCCATGTGGTATCCTGTAAATGATAACATTAACATTAATATGTCATTTAAACTAATTGAAACGATACCTGTTCATCCGTACCGCCTCACCAGCGGAAAGTTGATCGCCGTACGCAGAGTCGTCGGAAGGATAATCACACGCGACTGCGGAATATGTTTCCTTCCCATATTCACTCGCGAAAACTATTGAATAAAATAACTCGCGGGGATAAGCAATCTGTACACGATGTAACAGATTGTTTACACCTGTCAAATACGGAGACTGCCATATTGAACGCGAACAATCAAAATATCGAAATATCGATCGCGTCTCGAAAATGACACGGGAAAGCCTCTATATGAGAAAAGGAGGTAACGAGTCCCGTGACAACCGAACATAACCGATAGGATCGCCACCGTTGCCCTCGGGTAACAATCAACGTCTAGGGATTATAAGGAGGAAACCGTGGGGATGTCTTGACAATCCAGTGGTTTTTTACCACAGCGCTAAGCGCTGTGGGTTTTTCCACCACCCTACGGTCAACTTTTTTACAAAAGTTACTTTTTCTTAAATCACCCCCTACCTGAATTCTGAGATAATGCCGAAAGGCAAAATTCATTCAAATATCTGACCCTTCTCGCTATTTCTCTTCTTGAGGAGAGTCGACGGCATATTGGGACCGATACGGGATTGATAACAGCCTCGGATCGGTAACAACTATAGTTGGCAAGCGACTCACTGGAAGGGGCGCTGGCTGGGGCCCTGTAGGTATTATAAATATATGTATATATTCCTTTCGCTGGCTCCTACTTAGCCAGTTGAAATAAGAAGTCAACGTTTATATTAATAAACTTTTATTCCGTTACTAGTGGGAAGAATCCTTACCAAGATTGAGACATCACTGACTCTCCATCAAGTCTCTTTTTCAACAGACTAACTTTTGCTACCTTAAGCCGGCCCCACATACTCCCCCCCGAGTGTGAACGTTCATTATATATAACTTTGATACTTAAATATTACATATATGAAAAATTACATGAACAATAAACATAGAAGGATTACAATCTCTTAAAATAAAATTTTACTTAATGTATTTTTATACATGATTCCTTCGCGCTGTGTTGATTTCTATGATTTTTAATCTTCATAACTTATTTCTACTTAGTAATGTATAATATTTGAAAGAAAATGTTACACTTTTACATCGGAAGACAAAGTTACCTTCTCACGAGAATAAGTTTTTATTACCTTCAAGAGGCCCGTGCATCTCATTGCTCATGTGTAGCGAATCTGGAAATCCTCTGTAATGATGTACGCTGGTTTAAGCAATTCTATTGAAACATTGCGTTCTGAACCATTCACTTCTATTTTAAAAATGTGATCTGAAATACGTTGTAAAATCTTATAAGGATCGGAATACGGATGTTCCAGAGACCTTTTAGCAACATTTCGTAAAAATACGTGTGTTCACGTATACAAATCTTTGAAAACAAAACTACGCTTTTTGTGCTTGTGTGTTACAGGTACCGGACGAATCTGACGCATAACCTCCCTAAACTCGTTTATAAACAAATTGGGATCAGGGTGAAGTCGTCCGGTAACAGAAATTCCCCGGGTAATCGTAATACTGTACCATATAAAAATTCTGCGGGCGAAGCACCTGTGTCCGGTCGTACATAACAGCGAAGTCCCAACAATACCGTAAATAAAGTCCGAGTCCAATTTCGATCCGCGTGACACATCAACGCCGCTTTAAATACACGATGCCACCTCTCTATTAAAACATTTGATGCAGGATGATAAGCAGTGGTACGAATTCTTCCGCATCCCACCAATGACAGCAAAGACGAGAATAGACGGGATTCAAATTAGGCACCTGATCTGTTGTAATAACATTCGGAGCTCCATGACTCGCTATCCACGTAACGTAAAATGCCGTCGCCACCGTTTGTGCTGAAATTTTTTTTAAGGGAATGGCTCCTACCCATCCAGAAAACCGATCTATCACAGTCACGCAATAACTGAATCCCTCCGGAGACGGTAACGGGCCCACTATATCCATATGAACATGATCAAAACGACCATCCGAGCTACGAAACTTCCAGGACTCTGCGTTACATGTCGTGACCCGTACAGCACAACCACCGATCCTCCACCTAAGACTTCGGTGGACTAGAGGTGGAGAATTGGTGGAGAAATGGGAGCCGTGGAAATAAGGGAGAAATAAGGGAGAGTCTCCGTTGAGGCAACGGAGAGGCGACGGAGAAATGTCCGCCCCCTGTATTTTCAGTAAAACTCAAATTCGTGAATTCATACATTCAGATTTGGTTACGTAAATGCACCAATAAGAATTATATCGAAAATACGGGGGGCGGACATTTCTCCGTCGCCTCTCCGTTGCCTCAACAGAGACTCTCCTTACTTCTCCTTATTTCCACGGCTCCCATTTCTCCACCAATTCTCCACCTCCGGTCCACCGAAGTCCTAGGTGGAGGATCGGTGGTTGTGCTGTACGGGGAGATCTTGGATTGCTGGCAGCCCAAACAATGCTTACACCAATGCGATATATCGCGATGCATATTAGGCCACACATAACGCTGACGTATTAACCGATCAGTTGCTTTGGCACTTGAATGTGCTGTATTATGGAATAATTTGAACACAGTAAGGTCACTGACCCCATTAGCGAACGCGACCCCTTTAGTGAACCTCGAGATAATAAAACTCCTTTGACGAACAAGAAGTGTTTACCTATTACGTGCTGTGAAGATTATTCCAATCTTCAAACATTATTGTTCGTGATGAATGCCAAAACAAATGGAAGCAAGAAGAATGTAATTCACGAAATAAATAAAGACTCATGCCGAGTGTCACAACGAGCTTTGCCTTCGTGAATCTTACAAGGTGAGTTAAGAATGGACATTTTTTCAATTGTGCATTTTCATAGTATTAATGCGACCATTGAACTATTTTATGTATCCAATCGATTGATATCATTCAAATTAAGATAATATAGGGTTATTTTCAATAACTGTCAGTCGCTAACCCAGAAAATTGCGCGTTCAGAAATACACACACGGAAATGATCGGTGAATCTATTACTGAACGAATAAACGTAACAATTCATATCATAGGTATCTACTCTAGGAAAATTTTTCCATGAATTCTCATAATGCGCATAATTTTTCAATCAATCTATAAATTTCTCCAAGGATTGGAATAAACATGTAAAATTATAAACTCTACTTGAAATTCACAATTTTTTTGCCAAAGTAACTCAAGAAGCAACAGAAGTTCAAAGTATATATGAAATAAAAACGTTGGTAAAATTTGAGAATGAGATACAAAGAACATATCATGAAAGTTCATAGAATATACGAATGGGACTGTTTTAAATACACTCAGAACGTACATAGTACATTTGAAATGTACGATATTCATTCAATCGACGTTCGACTGACGTCCCGTCATATATTCGATTACATACGTTCGATGAATATGCATAGCACCTATGAAAAGGTCTCATTAGAATGTGCACAGAATATATTTCGAATATCATCAGGAAAGTGATAATAACTCATCTGAGCAACCTCAGATTATACGCGTTCAGTAATGGGGTCAATCAGCGTTCACTAATTCATGCGACCCGTTCACTAATGGGGGTATTGTTAACATTTCATTAATTTCATTATTTTTATTGTTATCACTTAGAAAATGAATGAAAAATCACGGTAAGAGGAAATTGAAATGCTCAATCTACCTTATTTACTGGTGGAAATTCATTCTAAAGAAATTATTCATGAAATAATTTATATTTAGAGTGCTTGTGTTCTTAAATGTTCACTAATGGGGTCAGTTACCTTAGTTCTAAGCAGTTCTAAGATCAGCGAGAACGTAGGGCCTGATTGACTCGCCGGAAATCTCACAATACACCGCAGTATGATCAGGACCCCATTCGATTCTCTTTGAAGATGAAGGTATGTCCTGTTTCCCTAAAATTTTTTGAGCTGTGCATCATGTCGTTGTCGATCGGCTAATTCGATAAGGTTAAATTCAACCGGAAGGCGGAGAGAATCTATACGAGACAAAGAATCTGCCACGATATTTTCCGTTCCAGGAACATACTCTATGTTAGTTGTGAACTGCGCTATGAAAGAGAGCTGCCGAGCTTGACGAGGGGATGCTTTTTCAGAACGTTGTATAAAAATATACATCAAAGGCTTATGGTCTGTGATCACTTTGAAATTACGGCCCTCAACAAAATACCTGAAATATTTGACTGCTTCGTGAATTGCTGTCAACTCGCGCTCATAAGCACTGTACTCGATTTGGGCCGGTGAAAATTTTTGCGAGAAAAACCCCAAAGGTTCCCATCCTTTGTTAGCTTTTTGCTCAAGAGCAGCACCCATAGCAAAATCAGAGGCATCGGACACAATCCGAAGCTTGGCATCTACAATAGGATGAGCCAATGAAGTGGCATTAGATGGATCCTGTTTTACCTGCTCAAATGCCTTCTCCGCCTCCGAAGTCCATTCTATTTTTCTAGTGTCATTCTTTCGTGAGTCCTTTATGTAACTATTTAAGGGAGCCTGGGTACTAGCGGCATTTGGCATATTTCTCCGGTAAAAATTTACCATGCCAAGAAAACGTCTCAATTCAAGCACAGATTTGGGCTTAGGAAATGTCAAGATGGCATTTACCTTCTCCTGTGTTGGCCGCATACCCTGATTATTGATTATATAACCCAGAAATTCTATATCTGGAACGCCGAAAGTACATTTATTCACATTTAATCGAAGATTGAATTGTTGAAGTCTCTGAAAAACTAATCGTAGATGTTCAGAATGTTTTTCTACCGTGGGAGACGCAATTAGTATGTGGTAAATGTATACAAACACAAAATCTAAGTCACCCAAAGCACGATTTACATAGCGCTGGAACGTTTGGTTGGCGTTGCGCAATCCAAAGGTCATGAAAAAATATTCAAACAAACCGAAGGGGCTAATCACCGCAGTTTTTTCGATGTCTTCTGGGGCCATCAGAATCTGGTTATGTGCCCTATGCAGATCCAAAGAAGAGAAGACTGTCTTCCCTCGCGAGACAGTCGAACAATCGTGCAAGTATGGAGTCGGGTACCTATCGGGAATGGTAACGGCATTCAAACGACGGTAATCACCGCACATTCTCCACTTTCCATCCTTTTTACGAACCAGATGAATGGGACTAGCCCATGGACTGGCTGATGGTCGACGAATACCTGCCTCCACCAACATTCGAAATTCTTCCTTTGCAGCACAAAGTTTATCGGCTGGCAAACGACGCGGTCGCTCTGCGACCGGAGGACCCGAAGTAATGATGTGATGAACAACATCGCACTTCTTTGGGGAAGAAATCCTGGAAGCACCCGTGATCGTCGGAAATTCCGCCAGAATCTTGGTCCAATCAGAGTGAGGAACCAATAAATGAATGGAATCCAAGGAGCTTGTTTTGAGCAATCCCATTGAATATATTCGAGTTGCTGCGTCGATAAGACGACGTCTTTTGAGATCTGGTAATAGTTCGTAATGAGCTAAAATATCGGCACCGATTATTGGGTACGGAACATCGGCAATACAGAAATTCCATGTAATTCGACGTCTGAGACCCAAATCGAGAGTACGAAAGGATTCACCATAAGTATTGATCTGAGAATTATTTGCTGCAAATAACTTCAACCTGTGGGGAGTCCCCTTAATTCCAGGATTAGCTGGAAGCAAGGAAATATCTGCACCAGAATCAATCAAAAAAGCTTTTCCAGAAATGCGATCCCGAATATGGAGACGTTTTGTGTTATTCATATCTTTCTCAACAGTCTTCGCGCGAGAAGATGAATTCAGTCTTCCGACTTCCAACTATTCCATTTTGCACACCATTCTTTGCACGAAGTTGGATTTCTTGGGTATTTAGTGTGAGCCTTGCATAACCTTTGCGAATGATGTCTCTGTACTGGATTACTGTCGCGTCTGTCGTAACCAACCCTTGATTTTGAACGAGATTGATATTTCTGCGACGACTCAAGTTGACTAACCCTAATTTCAAACTTCGCAAGACTCTCCACAATTCGTTTAATATCCTCATCGATTCCCGCAGAACCCGTTGAGGAGCTTTTAGAAAGAGCACAAATGGATTGTTCATTTACTTGAATATTTTCAACAATTTTATCCGCTGTCTCTGCTAAACGAGTAAGATCATCCACCCCGGATACCGCCAAAATCGCTCTAACGTTTGGAGTCAATTGGTCCAGAAAAATTGATTTAATTATGTTATCTCCGCATGTCCCATCATTGAGATTCTTTAAACGATTCAATATCAATGACGGTTTACCGTCCACAAGTACTTGGCCGTTGAGAAGTTTACGGAGGTTGCTTTCAGACGATTCAGCGAAAGTCGCAATAATACGGTCCTTAATTTTGTCATAAACATCACCCGGACGAGGTATTATTTTATTTTTATTTATTTTGTTCATACGGGTATAAAAGACCCTTTGGTACATAGAATATACATTATTTGAACCACATTATATATATCATGCATCAAAGCATTAAGTATCATGTTAAGCTCGACTACACGCATCTTATATTACAACAACAGTTAACGTGTATAATTATAGGTGAAAAGGACAATTAGATATTAAATTTGACAAATAAGAGAAAGAGAATTCCGAAGATCAGAATGAGATGAAAATAATTCAAGCACATCACTGTAAGAATTAGCTAGGATAGATATCCGATTTACCGGATCAGAATAACCGTATCTCGATTCATAAGAAATTGGATTGAACAATTTAGGCGTCTTAATAAACGAGAAGGGACATTAAAACGTACAAGTCCAAGCAGTTGAGGGCAGCGAATTTTCCCATTAACAATTTTATACAAAAATGAAAATCATTGAACAAACGACGTGATTCCAAGGAAGGCAAGTTAAGTAGAGACATAATCAATGAGTAATCATGACAAGTGACGCTCAACGGACGGCCTATCTGATAGGCAGCAAAACGCAGGTACTTATGCTGAACTCTTTCCAAGTCTGAACAATCCTGAATTGAATGAGGACTCCAAATTTGAGACGCATACTCAAGATGAGGTGTAACTAAAGTACAATACAGTGTTCGAAGTGCAACAGGATCACGAAAATCTTCACAAACGCGCTTGATAAATCCGAAATATTTCATGGAAGTACCAACTATGTAATTGTAATGATCTGAGAAGTTAAAACGAGAGTCAAATGAAACTCCAAGATCACGAACAGTATTTATAGGTGATAACAGAGAATGAGACAAGTTATAAGGAGAATAAATAGCATTTTTACCTCTATAAAATCTCATTACATGGCATTTAGTGAGATTTAATGACATATTAGATAGCACACACCAAGATTGTAACTGATCCAAATCAGATTGCAGATTTTGAGCATCTCTGTAAGTTCTTATAATCATACACAGTTTCAGGTCATCAGCAAAAAAAAGATGTGTGCAGTACTTGGAAATCGTAGAGATATCATTAATGAAAATAATAAATAATGAAGGACCTTGATGTGAGCCTTGCGGTACGACTGAGGATACAAAAAATGAATCAGAAAAATATTGAGAGACACGAACTGATTGCGTACGATTCAGAATATAACTCTCTAACCACGACAAAAAATTGCTGCGAATACCCAAATTACTTAATTTATTTAACAATATATTATGATCAACTCTGTCAAAAGCCTTTGAGAAGTCTGTATATATAGTATCCACTTGGGCATTTTGATCAAGCGCAGAGGATACGACATGAGAAAAATAGACAAGTTAGTTACGGTAGATTTTCCAGAAGTGATGCCATGCTGGAAATCAGAAATTATATCAGAAAACGGTGGTGTTATTTTATCAGTAACTATGTCTTCAAAAATTTTCGGCATAACATTCATGATACTAATTGGTCTATAGTTCCTCACGTCAAAACGGTCCCCAGATTTGAAGATAGGAGTAATTAAGCTGGATTTCCATTGAGAAGGAAATATTCCAGAGGATAAAGAGCTGTTGAAGATCAACCACAAAGGCCGAGAAATGACGAACTTGCAAGATTTTAGAAAATTATTAGGTGTACAAATAAGTTTCCGCGGTTTTTTATAAAAAATTAGGAATTTATTGTAAAGGAAAAGTACATTACGTTTTATTCAAAGTATTTTCCATCATTTGCCACTACTTTTCCCCATCTTTCTGGCAACATTCGGATACCCCGTCGAAAAAACTCTTCATCTTTTGACGCTATCCACAAATCTACCCAATTTTGGTGTCTTCATATGGTGTGAAGCGCTGCTCAGACAGACCATGTGCCATCGACCGGAACAGGTGATAATCAGAAGGGGCTAAGTCTGGTGAATACGGCGGGTGGGGTAAAACTTCCCAGTTGAGTGTTTCCAAGTATGTTTTTACCGGCGCCGCAACATGTGGACGAGCATTATCGTGTAAAAGAATAATTTTGTCGTGTCTGGAGTAGTAATGGGCGCGTTTTTCCTTAAGTGCCCGACTCAATCTCATCAATTGTGTTCGGTAGAGAGCTCCAGTAATGGTTTCGCTTGGTTCCAGCAATTCATAATACACGACACCAAGCTGATCCCACCAAATACACAGCATGAGTTTTTTTCCATGAATATTCGGCTTAGCTGTCGATGTTGATGGTTCGCCGGGCTTAACCCATGACTTTCTCTTCTTTGGATTATCGTAGTGAATCCATTTTTCGTCACCAGTGACTATACGATGCAAAAAACTCTTTTTTTTATTCCTGGCAAGCAGCATTTCACTCATGCATAATCGGCGTTCGACGTCTCTCGGCTTTAGTTCATATGGAACCCAATTTCCTTGTTTTTGAATCATTCCTAACGATTTTAAACGATGTGAAATTGCTTGTTGAGTCACTTGTAGAGTAAGTGCAAGTTCTTTTTGCGTTTGGGACGAATCTTCCTCCAATAGTACTTCTAATTCCATGTCTTCGTACACTTTCGGCCTTCCACTGCGTTCTTTGTCTTTAACGTCAAACTCACCGTTCTTAAACTTTTGAAACCATTCCTGACAACTTCTCTCACTTAAAGCAGCTTCACCATATGCTTCTAGAAGCAATCGATGCGCCTCAGCTGCAGATTTTTTCATATTAAAGAAGTAAATCAAAAGTTCCCGCAAATGATGCTTATTCGGAATAAAACTTGACATTTTTGCACGAAAAAAATTACGTGATGCTGATACGGAATCACTAGTACTTTAAGGTTATGGTGTTGCCAGATGACTAAACTTGGGATATTAAGTTTTACATCTGACAATTTCTCCATAACCTTCTGGTGGGGCCATCTTTGACAAACTGCGGAAACTTATTTGTACACCTAATAGGAGGAATACCATCATCACCAGGACCGGAAGAAGTTTTCAAGGATGAGATTTTATTGAACACTTCACCGATATTGATGGATAAATCGGAAAGATTGACATTGAGAGTAAATTCTGGTAAATTACAAGGAACAACGGGATAATTTTGATAAACTGATCTGAAATAAGATGCGAATAAGTTCGAAATAGCAATACCAGTATACCTCGTGAACAGTTTTCTGTTTTTTTTTAAGAATTCTTCAAATCCATTAAAAGCTTTTCAAAATTATTCATGAAAAATACAACATTCTCAGCGGAATTCAGTAATATTCAAAGAAAATATAGGAAACTTGAAGACAGAGATATCTTAAACAAACGAAGAAAGTAAAGAGAAATCTAATGAAATTGAAATATCAGAATATACATATGCTGAGCATTAGGGTGATTAAAAAACTTTTTTGGAATCCAGTCACGCTCATGGCACCGAATGTTCCTTTCGGTTAAAAATGACCTCCTATTTTTTCAGATTTTTAAAACAATATTTAGAGGTCGCCCGAATCACTTTTATGCCATAAATGGTGTTTTTATCAGTTTTTGACGTTTCAAACATAGATATTCCAAGGTTATAAAATTTGAATCTACATGAAATTTTTGGTGAATGTACAAGGAAACAAATTCTGTACATTTGAGATGGAGAAAGAAAAATTGGCGCCTCTACTGGTTATAAAAGTGGCAATTTAGCGAGAACGTCAACATACAATTGCACGTTTGTTTCCTAAAAATTTTCGTAGATCGGAAAATTCAGAGGTATTCTTTAGTATCAGGAGAATTCTCTGAAGAATAGAAGGATGAAACATTGAAATATAGCTGTGAAAATCGAAGAATATTATCGTTTTTAATTTCTCATTCAATAACCACAAAATCTCCCCATATCAATAATATCAATATCTATCCTGGAAAGATGAATGCCCATTACACACAAAGAGTGATAATTTTGCAAGAAATAACAATTGAAAAACAAGAACTGGTGAGTTAGCATTGATTGATAAATTGTTGGTGTTACTGTTTTCAATATAGAATTAAATATTCGTTATTCAGTTATTCACTCACAAATCTGCCTACCCATTGTGTTCACTGCACAAGATTGTTTTGTTATTACAGGAAAGTCAGAAACAGTATCTGCTCCAGGTGGTCGAAGAACATCGGAAGCAGCATCCTTGTGAGAAATCCAATCTTGTGCAGTGAACACAATAGGTAGGCAGATTTGTGAGTGAATAACTGAATAACAAATATTTAATTCTATCTTGAAAACAGTAACACCAACAATTTATCAATCAATGCTAAATCACCAGTTCTTGTTTTTCAATTGTTATTTCTTGCAAAATTATCACTCTTTGTGTGTAATGGGCATTCATCTTTTCAGGGATAGATATTGATATCGTTGATATAGGGGAGATTTTGTGGTTATTGAATGAGAAATTAAAAAACGATAATATTCTTCGATTTTTCACAGCTATATTTCCAATGTTTCATCCTTCTATTCTTCAGAGAATTCTCCCCTGATGCCTAAAGGATACCTCTGAATTTTTCCGATTCTTACGAAAAATTTCTAGGGAAACAAATGTGCAATTATATGTTGACGTTCTTGCTAAATTGCCACTTTTATAACCAGTAGGGGCGCCAATTTTTTTTTTCTTCATCTCAAATGTACAGAATTAGTTTTCCTGTACATTTACCAAAAATTTCATGTAGAATCAAATTTTATAACCTTGGAATATCTATGTTTGAAACGTCAAAAACTGATAAAAACACCATTTATGACATGAAAGTGATTTGGGTGACCTCTAAACATTGTTCGAAAAATCTGAAAAGAATAGGAGGTCCATTTTTAACCGAAAGGAACATTCGGTTCCATTAGCGTGATTGGATTCCAAAAAAAAGTTTTTTTTGAATCACCCCACTGAGCATATAATGAAATAGTTACAAATGATTTCACCTCATGAATCATCTCAAACATTGTTTATTAAACATATATACATCATTCACAATGTACTTACAAAATAGCAGTACTATGAAATATTACAAAATTTATATTATATTTTACAAAATGTACATTGAATGTTTGCAACTATTTTAGTTAGATTGGATATACAGTTCATTACAAAATTACAATACATACGCAATTGACCATTGATGGAATGTGAATGAAAAAATTGATCTTGATAATAGTTTAGTATAACAGGTTAGCAAATTGATATACAATTGGATAAAGAACTATGATATACAGGGTGTCCCATTCTAATCTGTCACTTAGAATATCTCGAAAACGAATAGATTCAGAAGAAAATGTTCCGGGAAAAAATGTAAGAATCTGAAGGGGACATCCGATGGTGAACTTGGCTCTGACCTCAGATCCCACTTTCAAGGTCATTCTGAGGTCAACTCATGTTTTTGAAATGGAATCCCCTATTTTTTACTACCGTTTTAGATTCTACGCTAAAAACCAAGGAACTTTTGTCTCAAACGTTTTTTCGAAATCCCCATAGATGGCGCTCTAATTGATGACAAAATGAGAATTCTCAAACCTCGGATTGTATTCTGTCTAACATAATGCTCAACTCTTGAGTGTTCCTCATCTCCCGGAAATTGCCGTCGGCATCAGCGTTACCCAATGTGCACCACGAGGAGGTTGCGCGATCGGACTTTACACATCATTGTGGCCCTGAAAAGGGCCGATTGTCTAAACTGGAGGTGTATCTTCGGGGACGCATTGGGGGGCATTCAAAAGATGTTCAAAATGAGCGCCGTTTTGCCTTTGACAAAGCGCAATTCTTTTATGAAAGTTTTCTACAGTTGCTTGCAACGTAGCAGGTGTTATTGCTGTGCATGCTCTTCTTATTCGATCTTTCATGTCATCGCGTGTTGTTGGAGGTTCACGGAATACAACATTTTTCATGTAACCCCACAAGAAAATCAGGCGACCCAGGTGGCCATCGCACAGGTCCTTCACGGCCAATCCACCTTCTGGCAAACTTCTCGCCCAGAAATTTTCGAACAATTCGCATGTAATGAGGAGGTGCTCCATCCTGTTGGAACCACATCCTTTATCTCACGTCAAGATTTACGTCTTCTATAAGAGCAGGGAGTTCAAAATGCAAAAAACGAAGATACTCCGCGCCAGTTAGGTTTCCCTAAAAAAAATACGGCCCTATGATCCTGGAATCTACAATACCGCACCAAACGTTCACACTCCAACGGTGTTGATGATCAATTGTACGGACCCAGTAAGGATTCTGATCACTCCAATAATGGGAATTGTGCCTATTGGGAATTCCAACATTGTGAAATATTGCCTCATCAGAGAATATAACGTGATGAGAGGAAGTAGAATCTTCTTCAATTCTCCGTTGGGCCCACGTGCAGAAGTTCAATCTTGTTATGAAATCCTCAGCTGTTAGAAATTGCATCAAAGTGATATGGTACGGATGATAATCCAACGATTTCAAGATACGCTGAGCTGTGGATCGAGGAATCCCGGTCATTTCCTCAATATCCCGAAGACTGATATGGGATTAATATGAATTAATGCCAGCACAGCCAGCGATCTCACATCAAGATCATTGTCATCCGCATAAACTTCCTTGTTCCTCTGTCGTTTGAGGAGACCTTGACGAGCACGTTGTTCAAGAAATCGGATCGTAATGCGATTTGACACCTCCGATCCGGAAAACGACGTTGAAACGTTCTCACAGCTTCAACATAATTTCCCCGCGCTTCACCAAGACACAACAAAACGTCAACAATATCGTTTGGCGCGTAATCAGACATGGTATTTAGAAATGTGTTTCCTCCAAATGATAACAGAGAACTGAGCAGTTTGGGAATGCTAAATTTCTAAGGTATTCATACGTGAATCAAAACAATAACAATTTCCAAGAACAAAACCAAAACAAAACACAACCGAGGGCAATTTCCGGGAGATGAGAAACACTCAAGAGTTGAGCATTATGTTAGACAGAATACAACCTGAGGGTTTGAGAAGTCTCATTTTCTCATCAATAAGAGCGCCATCTATGGGGATTCCGAAGAAACGTTTGAGACAAAAGTTCCTTGGTTTTTAGCGTAGAATCTAAACCGGTAGTAAAAAATAGGGGATTCCATTTCAAAAACATGAGTTGACCTCAGAATGACCTTGAAAGTGGGATCTGAGGTCAGAGCCAAGTTCACCATCGGATGTCCCCTTCAGATTCTTACATTTTTTCCCGGAACATTTTCTTCTGAATCTATTCGTTTCTGAGATATTCTAAGTGACAGATTAAAATGGGACACCCTGTATATACAGTAAGAGATATAAACACAGACACTAGTATAAATATGTAAATGCACTTATATTGTGAATATCAGCAGCATTAAACGAGTCTTATTCTCAGATTATTGAAGAGTTTCATGACATTCTAGCCCATTTACATCAGTGAATGTCCGAGTTATCACCAGTGTCAAGATTTGTACCTTTCACTACATAAATCTCACATACACATTTTACATGATTCCGAAATATGTCTTGCAGAATTTTGAGTAATTCACCTGCACAAGGGTAGCAGAATTCGATGAGATCAGATTTTGTTGTTTCAACTCTGAAAGCAAGGATTCCAAACTTTGAATTTTCTTCTTTTGTCGTTGCTGTTGGTTTCTCAATCTTTTGATGAGATTATCTTTTTTTCGGCAAGCCTTCTTCAAGAGTCTTACAACCTTTTCTGTTGATCTTGGAGACATATTTTTCAATTTACTCAACTACACATCACCAGGATAGCGTACAGTTTTTTGTGGAGTTACAGGCATCAGCACTGTTGAACTGCTCTCCACTTCATTTGGAATACCAATACTGAAAAATATATTCATATTATTCAACTGTTCAATCAAATACTATACACAAATATTCATACATTCATAGATGAACATAGCAAAGGATAAATATCCAAATATAGATACAAATCAAAAATCATCATCTAGGTATTACTTAGAATTGATTTGATTCATATTTACACACAATCGATCAATAATTAATTAAAATAGAATGAAAAATAACATCGATAAACTACACATTGCTTTTTTATCATTTCATTAAAAATACAATGCCAAACGAAACGAAAAATGATGCATGATGACAATGATAGTGAAAATGTAATAGAAACCAAAACAATGAATTTCCTTATAACTAATAACTTCCACGAGCTACGATGCACTTGAATTATTCTCTCTATTTTTACTTTTATATTGTGAAGAATTACACCCTTACAGAACAGTGAAGCACCATTCTCACTTTTCTATTTTCTTAATATAATTCAATGACTTTTTTTATTTGATCACCGCAGCGTCCACTTGATAATGTTGATATGAACACATACAACTGTAGTACACACAACCAACGTAGGTAATGGTTGCGCTGTAGGTCTTGTCATCGCGTGCGAAGTTGGTTACTAACAGTCCATACTTATATAGTCAAAGAGGAGCACCATCCAGCCCATGGGGTTTAGTTAGTAACCACTACCTGTATGGGAATATTTCGCTGAAAATGTCTGCAAAACTATGAAAATCTCTGAAAAAATGAAAAACTCTGAGAATCTCTGAAATTTTGATGAGAAATCTAATATTTTGGGACATTCTTTACAGACTTTTTCAGACTTTTTCAGAGTTTCTCAGAGTTTTTTCATACTTTTCAGAGAAATAGTAACGAAATTGCACTCTGAAAAACTCTGACAAAACTCTAATAAATTGTTGACATTTTTCTGATGATTGAAAATCCTGAAATTCAATAAATACATTTATATGCCGTATTCAAATATCATGTGTGAAAAAGTGTTTGAAAATTTTTAATTTTTTCTAAAAGTCAGAAAAATGTTAGCAATCCATCAGAGTTCTGTCAGAGTTTTTCCAGAGTGCGATTTCGTTACTATTTCTCTGAAAAAGAATGAAAAACTTGAGAAACTCTGAAAAAGTCTGAAAATAGTCTGTAGAGAATGTCCCACAAATATTAGATTTCTCATCAAAATTTCAGAGATTCTCAGAGTTTCTCAGAATTTTTCATTTTTTCAGAGATTTTTCATAGTTTCACAGACACTTTTCAGCGAAATATTTCCATACGGGTATCCACGGTTAAATTCTGATGTATATGGCCAACCTATCACGGCCCAACGTTTGTTAGAGCAGTATCCTAATACAGAACTGTCTGACTTTCCGTCTATTCCAGGCGCATCCTGCCAATGCCGTAATACTGGCATCAAAAGGCCACGGAAGTTACCACGCTCTGATTCGCTCTTTAAGTCATGCGTCGTGTGTACACACTTAATAAACACAGAAATCCGGACGAATAAGGCCTTCAATATTCAGTCTTCGCTTGTACATAGCTTATTATTTTAGAATTTTTGCCATATTGGATCCAAATCCAACTTGTCCAAATTCCAAAATACCCACGATAGGGCGTTAGTAAAGTTTGAGGCCCAAAAAACTCCCATCACTCTTCCGCAATCTGTTTGAACTTATATTTTTCAACGCGAGTTATGCGTTACACTTAACTCTACAAAAAAAAGAGATCGAGAAAAAAATAAGACTGCATAATACATAATACATGGTCCTCGAACCTGTCGATAGGTAGGGTACGCAGGCCTTACACGGACGGTCAGATGAATGCTAAAATGAAAGAAACCAAAACCTTTTTCCTTTGAAACCGCCCCCCCCCCCCCCAACTCCTTCCCCGCCTGCCTCTTGTGTATCGATGGATGAATGTACCGATGGGTACGGATTTCCCGTTCACTTCGTCTCTTTTTAACCTCGTCTGTGAATCTATTGCCATCACCTCGACACAAGCAAGCAGAGCAGGCAGGATCACCGCAGAACCATCATTATCTTTTTCTTTATTTTCTCTTCCTCTCACTTCTTGAATTATTTCATGAATTATCACTCGAGGCTCCAGTCCCCTTCTTCTATCAGACCTTCATGAATACAATTTATGCACGTAACTATGGGAATGTTCAACTTGTTTCCAATAAATCCTTAGTTTTCAAGTTTTTTATCACTTCTCCTTCATTTTATTCCGGGATGTATTCAACATCTGGGTCATGAAATATCAATAAATGGAACGACAAATTAAACAGATACCACGGACATGACTTCAGCTCAGTTTTTCTGTGACATTACTTGATAACGGTGAATTAAAAATCATGAAAATTGAATGCATCTATGTATCTTCGTCCTTTGGAAATCAGAAAGTAGACGCCCATGTGGAAAAAAATCTCCAAAAATGTATACAATTGCACACAAATTGTATAAAAATCGTATACAATTCTATATGAATTGTGTAGAATTGTATACAGTTTTAGACATTTCTTTCACATGGGCATACATCCAGTTATTGGAATCTTATTCGTATCATGAATCATTAACGCAGAATCTCACAAAAAACAATCAATTAACTCTCCACGGTGTACTTGGAAATTTTGAGACCCAGGTGTTGTGCTTTTTTGGAAATTTTCCGTGATTTGAACAGATTGTAAATATCAAAAGAATAAAGACACTATGCCGATATTATTAACTCAAAAACTCGCTTCTGAAGGGCAGAAGAATGTACCAGAAATGTTCTCAAGGTTTGGAAACTTGATTTTCTCTTCTCAGCGAAAGTTAGGGTAGTATGTGAAGGGCTAATGTTATGCCCCAACGGAACAAAAGCAAGATCTTTTGGAAAAGATAACACTTGTCGATAGCTACTTTAGTTCTTGAGGTTTAGATGTTGACCCGAAGTGATTATAATATGCTGAATACGAAAATAAAGTCAGGTTTCTTGAGTCAGGTCTTTTTTGTCATTTTTTTTTTATGTATAAAGTTTATCAATTATGTAGATTACATATAAAAATTATTACATACACAAAAAATTCCAAAAAGGAGCTAATCCAAGAATTCTGACTCTATTGACGCAGCACATCATAACCATTTCGAATCAGTGTCAAAACTTCATAAACCTGAGGAAACAACTTTGTTCCTGTTATTCTATATTAGTATACAATACATTTCTTTATAATAACCTCTCTATATCTTATATTTTGATAAATGCAAGGTTCATGTGCAGAACGATATTTTGAAATATTATTGTATTCTTAGATGAGCTTCACAAGAAAGATTCCATTACTGCCGAGCCATTATTTTCTCATTATTAAAAATATTTCATGAAATCAAAATAGAAAATTAACCTACGACAAAACTTAAGATAACATCGATGTTTCATCCAACAGCTCGACGATTATTGTACCCAAGCAGCACCAGAATATACTATGAACATTTTTCGAATATTCAAAATATGTTCTATTTACATTCGAATGAGACCGTTTTATAGGTGCTATGCATATTAGACCGGAGCGAAAAACAAAAAAGTTTTTAAATGGAATCGTAATAGTGCGGAAAAGTTGCTACTCGTTGACACAAACACAGGGAAAAAAAAATTTTTGAAATCAGACAATATCTTCCGTTCGCGCATCACGTTCAAAATTTTTCCGAATTTGAACAAATTTGAACAGATATACGAAAAACTGTAGGAGGTGTGAATCCTGTCCGGTCAAGCTCATTTTTTATACATAACATTGTTTTGAAGTGTAGAATAGGGGAAGAATGCCACGTACCTCTCTTCTACCCCCCAGCCCTCGAAGGGGTGAGGATGAACAAGTTTCGTTAAAAGCAGTTCGTATTGCAGAAGATGCAAATACTGAACTATTGACTTGATTTTTCGTACATAAGGCAACTTTAAGGCTGAAAGTAAAAAAAGTATTCCCCTTCCTTCGTTATTCCCCCTGAGGGACCGAAGATGTGCAGCTCTTGGCCCGTCCTTCCTTGAACGACTCAGAACTTACCACGGGAAGGTGGCTGCACCGCAAGTTCCACCCATACCCTGCCCAACCAACCAACCAAACGTGGGCGTGGAGAATTATGCACATTCAGGGACTGCGAATTCCGATTTGGTCTCAAATTTTGACATGGTAGCACGAGAGGCAAGTGTAGTTCTTATGAAACCATCACGTCTCTCATGACCATAAACTGTTGAAGAGGCCTGTGTTACTAGCTTAACACTGCGCTCTACGGCTTGAGTATGACAGGGTATGTCTGCTAGATTCAGAGAGAGAGTTGGTTTTTTTCCTTGAGAAATCAAGTCTGCAATATCAGCTGATGAAAGGGTTGCCAAGAGAGGTGGACATGTGATTTTGGTTGCAGACCAATTTATGATATCAAAATAATCATGAGCATCAAAATTTATGGCCGGAACTAAGAAATTTCTGATAGATTTACCCTTTGTGGTAGTTTCTTTGGATTTCAATACTCGCCGAAGGCCCAGCTCCCGAACATCCTGCCTATCATCCATAACCATCGAAAGAAGAAGGTTTTCGGGATGGGCGAAGAAGGCATTCCTTTGAATAACTTTCTTCGCCACTTCTTGGACTCCTGCAGGTAAGCCTCTACATCTCTTGATGCATTCAAAATATGCTTAGGTCCTCCAACTATTGAAGATCTTGTCTTAATTTTAAACTACATGGGTACGTATACAGTCATGATGTATGTAATGATGTTGATGAGATTTTCAGGTGGGTTTTCAAATGAAATATATAGTCTCAAAACTGGTTCGCTGTCGTCAACTACTGAGCATGAGATATTGGTCTCGATCTCGATTCGCTAGGTCCGAGGAACAAGACCCAGCAGCAATGGAAACGGCAATGTCATGTAGGTATCTCTGGTCTTTATTCAGAATTTGTGGGTCAATTCATCAGTCCCAACTACTTCAATTTTAGAAGTATCTATTTCATTTTCTTCGAAATAGTCTATGATGCAGAAAGCAGTGTCCTTTCCACTTTTGGAAGTAGGTACTAGATGGCAAAGATACTTTGAACCCGGTTCCTCAATTACTGTAATATGATCCTCTTTTTTTACAGATTGGTATCGTTTCACTCCTTTTTCAACCAACACTAAAGTGTTATCTGCCCTACCATCAAAGTATACACACATTGGGCTGTTCATTTGATGTTCCCGTCGCTCTAAATTAGTACGTTTTACTCTGCACTTTTCTTTTCTCTTCTAATTTTGCTCCTATCAACGATCAGAGATGTATCACTATCAGTAATAAGACCTAGGTCTTTCAGCACGCTAGATGTGATAGCAGCTGTTGCTTTGTCAGACAGGCCAAAACGAGTACTCGTCAAAGCAGTTGTTGGAAGCGACAGGCGCATCTGTGAGGACTTTGAGCTTCTTGACAGGGCAGACGAAAAACGTGTGGGCTGAAAGTCCGAATCATCATCGACATCAAAATTTGTCTCTTCTGTTTCCGGATCGGTACTGCCAACGGAGGGACCAGGCAAGTCTTGTATTTGCACGCTAAGCAGATTAAGCTGACGAGCTTTTCTTTGTAACTTTGATGTAAGTTTCTGTGTTTCCTTCTTATCTACCGTCAATCCAATTTCACCTATTCTGAGGTGTCTTTGTGCGTAGAGAAACTTCAGTTCCAATGTAGATATTTTCCTATCCTTACGGCAATTGCAGCTGACAACTACAGGATTTGGACAAATACATTTCTCAAAGGTTTTTCTGCAATTGTATTGTAGTGTCATCTTGCACTTGCAAGATGATATGTCAAATAATGTGTGATAAGATTTATGAATGAAGTCATTGTACTTATTCTTTTTTCCAGCCCTGGTTTTGTCCCTTTGATATGATTTACGAAGTGCATAATAGCAATCATGCAGTTGCTTAATCTTTTGAACGACTCTTGTGTGACACACGACAGGGATCGAAGCTTTGGAATATATTGACTCAATCTGTTGAGCTACAATGTTTGCCACGTCTGAGAAGCTCAAGTTCCTCCCAGGTTTACAGTCACTAGACTTTACTGCCATGTCATACTTGACTTCATTCCAACATTTTACGATATCGGCATTGGTGGGAAGAACTGCCGGTGGTAGTGGTTTTGGTGCACCAAAAATGGGCAGGGTGCATGAGCATGAGCACTACGAGTGAGTGCCATAATCAAGATCAAGAGAGGTGATTGGTCACACCTGATATTGTAAGATCTGTATTATTGTTTAAAAATTTTGAAATTTCAATGAATTCTCGAAATTATATTCGTCACTCAAAGACAATCCAATATTGTTAGATTGGTTCGTTTTAATATGAATATTTCCACGTCAACCTGATGCACTAAACATCCTAGATATAATTAGATTTAATTAACATTAGCGAAGAATGTTCTGCGACAAGCCAATGAATTATATGATCATACGATTTAATAACATACATGAAATGAAATTGGTGATCGATGATCGTGATCTAATGCAGGCTATGAAATTTTGAACAACGCTGATAAAAAGTTTTCAGTCCGAGAAGCGCCTTTGCTATGCAACAAGCCAGATAATCATATACTTCCAGTGACCAGTAGAGTGCTTCCTCGCTCATACGCTCCGTTTCTTGGAATCCCAGAGTCGAGAAGAAGGGAGTGGGGAACGAAGCTGAGACGCCGACCGAACGGATGGCAATCAAAACAAAACGTAACGCGTTCTACAAGAAAATTTTGCCAAATATCTGCAATTCCTATTTTAGCTCGTGTAGTCGGGACAGAGCCCCCCTCCCCCTTGGGGGGAACATGCAGAGAGGAGGTAGAGAATAATTTTTTCCACTTCGCGCCTCAAAACATCTAATGTACGAAAAATCAGGTCGATGGGTTACCATTTGCACCTCCTGTAATACAAGCTATTTTTAACGGAAATTGTCCATTATCACCCCTTCGAAGGGGTTGGAAAGAGGTAGAGGAGGGTTGTGTGGCATTTTTCCCTCATTCTATGCCTCGAAGCCATGTTAAATACAGAAAAAATGGGCTCAATTGGACAGCATATACCCCTTCTGCAATTTTGTGCATATTTGTTAAATTTTTGTTCGAATTCGAAAATTTTGAACGCGATGCGCGAACGGAAGATATTGCCGATTCCAAAAATTCTTTTTTTCCTGTGTTTGTGTTAACGAGTAGCAACTCTTCCGCACTATTACGATTCCATTTGAAAACTTTTTTGTTTTTCGCTCCGGTCTAATGCATATTCATCGAACGTATGTAATCGAACTACGAACGTTTCTATTCCTCCGTTTATACTTTGAAATTCTGTTGCTGCTTGGGTAGTGATAGTAATGATAAAATAGGCACTTCGCAGCTAGCATTTCAACCTTGCTTCAATGTTGCCAGGCAAGCTTGTGACAAGGTTGACATAAGCCTCCTAGTTGACACATGGCAAGGGTACAAGCTTACAAAACCCTTGCAGTAAAGTTGAAGCAGGCTTACACTGACAGGGTTGTCAATAACAAGTCAAAACAATCGACTGACAAGCCTGACATGCTTATGACAAGTTTACATGTTATCTGGGTATCTGGGTTGTATCTGTGCTTTTGTGAACGTATATTTATATATTCTAAGATCACTTTAATCACCGAAATATAACAGGTGTCTCAGAATTCGTGGGTTGGATTACAGGTAGATTCTGCAGTTAAATACATAATTTCCTGTTTGACAAAAATTTGCCGACGCTTAGTTTTGAGATATGAGCATCTTTAGATTTTTTCAAATTCAAATCATTCAAAACATTTTATGCTACATACTTCAGGAACACCATTCGTTGTTGGAAAACGGCGGATTCATGGAAAAACAATTAAACTATTTTATCAAGCTAAAAAATTTCAAATCGCCATAGTTCCGGAACTATCAATGATAAAATAGTTTAATTTTTCTCGACAAATCCGCCGTTTTCCATCTCAGCGAATGGTGTTAAGCTCAAGCATGTAGCATACAATGTTTTTGAATGATTTGGATTTGAAAGCAAATCTAAAAATGCTCATATCTCCAAAACTAAGCGTCGAAAAAATTTTTTTCAAACGGGAAATTATTGCAGTTTGGCTGCAGAATATACCTGTGAAATCCGGTTCACGAATTCTGGGACGGCCTGTATATGCAATGATGGGTACGTTACTTGTTACCGTTACTCATTATATATAAAATATATGTAACAATATATATAATGAGTAACGAGTAACGTACCCATCTCTGTGTATTTATATACACAGCGAGTACATGGCTCTGTTCTGTGGAGATTCTGAAAATTACTAAATTCACACTTTCGGTTTCTGAGCATGCATTTAAACTCTCAGAGAATGCATGGGAAATATCTTTTTTTCACTGTGACATAAGAATGATGCCAGGAGTAGAAAAATGTGGTTAACAACATTTCGAATTTTTTTCAATTTTCAGCGTTTTATTATGTTTCCAAGCATGAATTCTGCACTATAAGATAAGCTGAGAGCAAAGAACTGCTTTCAATTATGCATGTATAATGAGATTGCAAATGATAGTTTTACAGTTATGATACAGAATCTGGTTTTCAGCTTTGTACAATATACTGTACACTTCATGAACGGGTTGAGTGGATCAACAGAACGGAATTAACGGAGAAATAATCATCAATTTAGTTTCGAACATTCAATTAACTCTATGATTTACAGAAGTGGAAGTGGAAATTCCAAGTTCAGTAATCAGTTAAAAATCCTCATGTACCCTGGAGTGAAAAAAAACCAATCAAATTACCAGATTATGGTTTTTTAGATCATCACATGCACGTAAAGTTAACAACAATATACTTCATTTAAATTTCGACATTGGACTTCTTGAAGTATATATGACTTCAATTATAAATGAAATAGTTGATGAGTGGAAACTATTCCTCCACTTCACAATAACAAATAACTCTCAACAAATCGCAAACCTTAATAGATTCTGTCATAAAGAATCTACATTACAAATTTTATAGCGACAACTACATTGTTTTTTGGTCAAAAGCACAATAAAAATCATTTTTTCAGTTCCAACTCAGAACACATAAAAAAAGCGCCTATGAGTTCACGGAAATCAGCTCCTCATTCCAAATCTGAAAAACTAATATTTTCACTTTTGTCGATTTGTATTGGTTGCCGCATGCAAAAGAGATGAAACACAAAAAAAAAGAGAAACGAAATCACTCAAAAGATATGAGAGTAGGTAAGAGAAAAAGTATTTAAAGTTGAATTGTACAAAGGAAGTGAAGCTGGTGCATAAAAGGACGGAAACGTGCCATAGATAGTGCATAAATGCGTTAGTGTTAGTAAATTGGTGGAACGGAAAAGGGGGTTGGCAGCTGCTGTTGCTACGGGCAAGCTACACAGCAGGCACCGAAACATGTGCATACATAAAACACACAAATGTAGACACAAGAGTAAATTCATGGACATTGTCAAGGAAAGAAAATTTTATATTATATGTCTGTGAAAGTTTCACACACCACTCCGTTGATGGTCAGTTCCGACTGACATAATGGTATCTAAAATCATAATACCGGGCATATAATCGGAATTCATGGTTCCTTTGTACCATTTGGGGGTCTATTTATTCTGGAAACCGCGAACCTGATCATGAAAGTAAATTGGGATAACTGTGAAAATAATTTTATGTATTAAATTGTTCAGAATTCTTCACCATTTATCGTATCAATTGAATAAAATTGGATGTAATTGAGTACAGTAGATTAGTGAAAGAATCGTGTATCACAGATATTTATTTTTGAAAGGAAACACTCTTACTTCATTCAAAAAATCTGTTTATATATATATATATACAGATATATATAAGTATATATATAAGTTGTGAGCGTTCTTCTTATGGAAAATGCAGTAAAATCAATGCTGTGGTTGATGCGAGTAGTAACCGAAATTATATTTACAATATATACAATGGTACACAGAGTTTTACACTAATTATAATTCATAGTCGAACACCGGTTTACCTGAATCAATAACAAGTACAGCTTGATGATATTATATTTATAATTCTCTGATGATTATTAAGATAATCAATTAATGTTCTTCGACGACGAACGTCGCGTATCTAGCACGCTTTTCTTACGTGATAACTGCTGTGTTGAGCAGTGTCGACTGACGAGTATCTCTTGCAGGGTTGCCAATTTTTTCCTCTGAATTATCGTATAAGCTTTGAAAAATTATCGTACATTATCGTACAGTCGCGCCAAAAATATCGTACAAATGATCGTACTATAATTTATATACATTAAATAGAAAATGAACTAACATCGCTATGCCGATTACGGCATTATTATTAGAAAACTCTTAGAAAACTGATATCGCTGTTTGCATATCAAGCAAAATAGTTGAATGTGGAGGAAAATTCAAAACTATATGAATTCATTTTTGCGTAAATCATATATTAAATATAAAGTGAAGTATAAAAAATTAATTTTACGATTTACATCTAACAGTAACAAGTAATTATAATCATTTATTTAATTAGAACGTTCGTGAATACTTGAAATGTATAAAACATTTTAATTAATCATTCTAAACGTTTATAAATGTATCTAATGAGATAAATCATTGTATTCGCTTTTATTTGTTGAAAATACGCAGTGAAATTAATTTTTCATGTTTCAATTTATATTTAATATATAAATTCATGCAAAAATGAATTCATCCATTTTTAACCATTTGATCCAAGATGCTGCAATGGCTGCTCAGAATCTTCCATTGAACTCTACATCATACTCATCACTCTGCAACTCTTTGACTAAAGTATAGAGCAGAGATACTTTTACTGTCCCCAAAAACGTTAACCCAGCAGATAGCACTGCTGATTTTGGTGGATCATTCCTCTAAATTTGATTGGATGATATTGAAACAGCTTTTCGTATTCCTTCTCACTTTGATACTATAAATGCTCTGAAGGCTTTTTGGAATGTTTAGAATTTAAAACTGATAAGTAAATGTATGTACCTACCCGGGGAGGAAAGTTTAGATCTGATCAGATCTGAATTTTGACCAGATCTGAACAGATCTAAAAAACTGCAATTTTAGTTCGTATTTATCAACAAACGGGGTCAAATTTGAATTAATACATGGGAAGATATCGGAAAATTTCTTGTCATTGCACAGTCAATTCCTCATCAAGATTAAATGTGATTTTCAATTCAGATCTAATCAGATCTAATGAGATCTAAATAGATCTGAATCAGATCTTGTCGGCCAAAATTGATCTAATCAGATCTAATTAGATCTAATTAGATCTAACCTTCTTCCCCCGGGTAATGATTTCAAAAAAGTTATATATTCACAAAATCTTTCATCCAAATGAAATAATGATGAAAACATTAAGTAATTTCAAACTCACAAGGGGCTCCAAAGGGTTACCACATTCAACTGAAACGATACGTGAAGGAATGTGATCAAATAAATTCAAGTCCAGTTAGCAAATATTTATTTCGATGAATTTTTTTCGAATATAATTCTCACAATCAAAATAAAGAATATGAATAAATTGTAAATGAATATCTGAAACACTGTTATATGTAACCTGCTTCATGGAAGTTTAAAAGTCATCAGCGTCTACAATTATTTCACTATCGTCATCCTCATCTTCGGTCAAATTTTGTGGATATAATATTTCCTTTTTCATCCGCATTATCATGCTGGATGTCGAATCAGAATGAACACAATCTGAGTCAATCATTTGGCTACTCAATATCAAACCATTTATAGTGCCCGTCACTGTTTTATTCCTGGTTTTGGTTTTTATCAGATTCACCATGCTAAAAATGCGTTCGCATTCGGCATTCGAATGTGGGAGGCACAAAACGTTCAGAACGAATTTTGATAAATTTGTAAATATGCCGACTCCATCTGGTTTGTAATTATATAATTTCGCCCAAAATATATCCACAAGGTCATCAACACTAATATGATCAGGTAAATTGAAGAATGGTAAATTACGCCACTCACCGTCTACTGTTTGAAACTCTTCTTCCTTTATAATTCGTGGACATAGCTGCATCAGTGGTAATGATGTTGGAGCAGTTTCTCTTATCTTTGTGACATCGCATTTTTTGGTGAAAGATTTCAAGTAATTTCAGGAGAGAATGAGAAAATCGAATCTTCTTCTAATTTGATCGCATCCTGTTACAAAAATTTAACACACGCTTCACGAAAATTCAGAATCAAATCTGATCTATCTTTGATATCAGGTGTTTCAAGAGTTGCGATACTTTGATTCCCAAATAAAGGTTTTCAAGTTTTACGATATTGTCCGAATTAGTTGGATCTACATCACTGAGGTTATTTTGTTAAACATAATTTCTTTCCATGTAACAACATAAAATATCTTTGTAAACTTCAAACATACAATCATAAACTTTCGTTAGAATTACTTTGTCAGATTGGAAATATTCGTTCAAACGAGTAAATTTTGTTAGAACCCAATCTAAGAATAGATAAAATAATTTCATCAATGGGCAATGAATGTCGTGGAAAATTTTCTCAGCAGTGACCAATTTTGAATAAACCACTGATCTGTAAAACAATTTTAAAGCGTCCCATTGTTCTAGCATTCTATTCACAACAGCATGGAGAGACAGCCAACGTGTTTGAGATGGGTGTAACATTTTATGAATTTTCAATCCATAATAACTTTGAAATTGTGCGAAGTGGCTCTGTCTCTTGGAACTGCTCTTGAAAAAATTGTATATGTTACGAGCTAAGTCTTCACAACTCCTTGGCAAAACACTGCACGCTTCACTGGCACATAAGTGCAGAGAGTGACAAATACATTTAGAAATATATATGCCAGGACACATGCTTTCAAATCTAGTTGCAACAGAATTGTGACTGCCCAACATTACATTACAACTATCGGATGTGAAACCTATTATATTGGTAACTGCACATTTCTTTGAGTAAAAGTTGATATCATTGCATCAAACAAATGCTCTGCTGAAGCACACGCATTCTCATTTTGCTTTTGTGCATCCAAAATTTGTATCAATTCCCAGAATTTACTAGAAACTTTGTGTCGATCATCATCGTAGAATCTAAAAAGTTTATAAGCCCAAAGTATAGAAATACAAGATGGTATAGGCTCATTACATTTCAATCTTTTCCCTTCATCGCATTTCAATTTCGTTCCACAGGGATGTGTCAAAATCTATTGCAATGTCTCAGGTACCTGAATAACACCAATGTGCGTAAAATATTCTCCGAACGTTCCTAGGATATTTGAACGTCCTACAAACATTCTCAGAACGTTTAACGAAGATTTTGTGCTACTAGGTATATTAGACAGAAAAATTACAATAAAATATTTCATAAACGTTCTTGAAATATTTCAAAAATAATTCAGAAATATTATATTGAAATGTAAGATCAGCAGAAATCGCAATGTTTTTGAACGAACTGTGAAACCTCAGTATGCCTCACATCAATATCACAGGAATATTTCAATGTTTTAAACGTTAGATTTCTGTAATCTTAATTAAATCTTCGGTGCTATATGGGGGAGTTTTTCAATCCACATCGATGAACTCCAACTCATCAAATAAAACAATGAGGATGAATAAATTAATCAATTGATGATTGAAAAAAAAATTGAATTCATAAAGTGAATGCATAATACCTAACAACGACGCATGCCGTTTTCACAGAAGATATATCCGTTGATTCATCTACAAGTACACTAAACATAGTAGATTGTAGCTTTTTGGTTAATTCTATTTTTTGTGTTTCTCCAATAACATTTTTTACAATGTTATTAGCCTTTGTTCTTTTTAACTTCATATTTTGTACTGTTTCACAGCTTGGAAGATTACGTTTCAATAAATCCGTTAAGTGATCATCTATTGGAAGATTGTGTTCCACTAAAAAACCTGTTAATTGGATTTCTAATTTTTTTGTGTTTGCAGAGAGTTGTGGTTCCTGTAAAAACTTCTGTAAGTGCACTTGACTGGATGACGGAGCTGAAGAATATTTCAAAACATGTGCTTTAGATTTTGCGTGAGCACGAATCACGCCCAATTCTGCTGTGAAACTAGTGCCGCACCCATTACATTTGGCTTTCAATGAATTTTCTGGTACTGAAGATAGCCATGGTCTGAATTCTGGTTTTTGTAACCATTGGAATCTGAATTTGTGTGGTCGATGTTTTTGTATGACTGTTTTAGGCTTTTGAGGAGGTGTTTTCTGAACGTCATAATCATTGTCTTCCTTGGAAGAACTCATTATTTGCTAAAAAAACATGAATTGATAAAACAATTATCAACGGAAAATCTGAACATAGTGAATATTCATGTATGTCACCATGGTGTACGAGTGACTTCCAAACATTATGATCTGTTCGATGACGGGATGAAATTCGATTTGAATGTATTGAAGGTTGTTTTTCTTATTTTCTTATGCACTCAGTATTGTCTAAAATTATGAATTTGATATCAGAGAGTATCAATAATTACTTTCATGGACTTTAGTCGTTGTATATTCTATAATAACTGTATTTATCAAAATTGATTGAAATAAGATAAAGAGGTTATGTGTTCCAAAAAAATCTATAAGAATTTTTTCTTATAATATGAAAAAACTTTTTCAAACCTTTTGAAAATCTTATGCAATACAATGATTCTTTGGATTATAACCAATAATAATATATTGAACGGATGGATGTTACTGATTTTTTTGGATACTCAATTATTCTTATGTCTTATTATAATCTTGATATTAAATAATGAACAAATCAATTGATTCAATATAACAAATTCATCAACTAAAAAAATGTGATACCTGTAATGCGATTAGAGTATAAAATTCTTCCCAGGATATTTTAGTATTCTTGAATGATTGAATCGTGGAATTAACGTTGCTAATCAGGCTTGCCACCATAAAATAGGCTTTCCAACCAACACCATAGAGATATTGGAATAGAGGGGTCATATCAGAGCTGAATCAAGAGGCATAAACTGGGATAAACTCAATGGAAATGTTTAGAATCAACTTCAGCGCCGCCAAGGGGAAGGATATTGGAACATTGTCTGAAATCTCGTATCCCGAAGAGTTATATTTCGAAACTTCTACGTCGCAATTATGTTTGGTCTAACTGTGTTATTTATTTCTTATAGATTCTAAATAAGCGAACCAATCACGATTTTTAAGACAACGAACTTTCTGAATATAACTCGTCTGGTTATGAGATTTGGGCAATCGTTTTCCGCAATAATTGAACTTCGATGGGAAACAGGTCTACCTCTGGCGGTAGACTTATGTTGGCCTGAAAATCCGTTAGCCCGAAGCACCGTTGGCTCGAAATTTGAAATCCCGAATCCCGAAAACCTTTCGGTAACATTTATCTGATTTGTACACAACCAGTAACGTATAGTAGACGATTTTCGGAAGATTTCGGGATTACTCTTTTCTAAGAATGAATTATGTATGAACCTATATAAATCATATAAGACCCATATATGAATGAAATAACACATATATGTCGCCTATATAATCCATATATGACCTCTATATAATTCATATATGGTTCATATATGGAAATATGATATGAAATGCATATATGAAATGATTTTGACACAGAATCATATATGAATTATATAGGAGATATATATGAATTATATAGGCGGAATATATGTTTACATAGAGATCATATATGATTTGCATTAATTGTATATATGATTTATATAGGATTTATATAGGATCCATTTTACTAGGGTCGTTCGGGATTTCCAATTTCGGGCCAACGGGGGTCTACCCCTCTGGCACTCTCATCTCTTTTCTCTGTTCATTATGATCATGTTCCCACTTACGTGAAATCTTCATGCTTCCCCTCTCTATATATTCTAATACCTCTTTGGTTAACATGGTGTACACACGAAGCATCAAATAGTCATCAATTCAATGCTTTTGATGGTGAATTCGGCTTACTGCAATAAGGCGAACTTTAGATCATCGAAATAAAAGAATCAGGAAGCAGCTTTTTCAGTGATTTATATGTCATTGACTGAACGGAAGAACCTATCTAGTGACTAGTACTATATAGGGTTTCTGACATAGCCAATGAGAATTGTTCGCTACTATAACTTGACCTGACATAACCTAAAACTAAAATCCAGCAAAGAGTGCTACGGATGAATAGAATAAATGAAGTGAATAATAACAGACGTACTTAACGCTTTAGATAGCACAATACCATTTAAATAATATTCCATACCCAGATAGAAAAGCATGCTCTGAATGTTTTGTAACATAACGTGCCGTAAACATACATCATGGACTCCGCTCAGCTTGCAATGATGCATAGAATGTAAACATTATGTTTCAATTATGGTGCCATCACCTCGTTTTGCTACCAATAACAATGCTTTATGCGGAAACACCTTGGCGCCATTATGCGAACATTTCTTGGCGTGCATGTCACCATTATGATGGCATTATGGAGACATTTTTCTATCTGGGTAATAATTCTAATTTTAAGGAGAATTTCACTACATCTGTCAGCCATCTTTAATGAACCATCGCTGTTTCACTGTCTTACTGAGAAAACTCCTTCCTGATTCCTTTATTTCGATGCTTTAGATATCCATGTTTCTTGTTGAATCTCTTGATGATAACAAAGGATAAAGATATCCCGAGTTCCGCCAGTGCAGTAAGTCGAATTCACTATAAGTTACCCATTGAACTCTATATTATACTGGGATGAGCACTCTGTTTTTTCTATAGTATCGACCAGTCAGAGAAAGAGAGAGAGAGAGAGAGAGAGAGAGAGAGAGATCAGATTATGGGGGATGATAACCTTTTGATACATGCAATTTAGAGAGAGAAATGGGGATTATGGGGTCGTCTTATTCTTTCTTGTGCATGCAATAAACTATACCACTCTGACTGCGCTGATTTAGGAAGTGCTGATTCCAGTATGCATACAGTTCAATGAGGTTATCTAAACATCTCATGAAGTCTATGGGGATCAACCAATAAATGAAACGTACGATAATTTGGTCCACAACGTTTCGGAATAGACATAGACTATGAGAATATAGGAGCAATGCTGACAGGATTTATGAGTAAATTCATTTGAGGTATTTTACGTAGTTTACGTCACGTAGAAAACCAATGTAATTTACGTGAAGAGTTTGTTACTTTACGTATTTTACTTTTTTCAAAATGGCGGCGAGGCGGGATTTTCAAAAACATCCGATAGAAAAATATTTGAAAATATCGCTTTTTGTGCTTGCACGTGTGATATACAGGGTGTATTTAAAGTGTCGCGGGCGTTTTTTTCCAAAAATAAAATGAGATACGAGAAAATTTTTCCGACAAAAATTGTAGGGTATCGAGGGGGACATCCGATGGTGGCCTTGGCTTTGACCTCAAATCTCATCTTCAAGGGCATTCTGAGGTCAACTCTTGTTTTTAAATAGCATCTCATATTTTTTACTGCAGATTTGGATTCTAGGTCAAAAACCAAGAAACTTTGTCTGAAATCCATTTTCCTGAAATCCGCAAAAGATGGCGCTCTAATCGATATTGTTCCATACTGAATCTGACATTAGAATAATTCGAAAACGAAGGGTCTTGGAGGAGAATGTTTCGACAAAAGTTGTCTGATTCCGGGGGACCCTTGAACTGAAACGGAGGTGATGGGGGTATAACAGACAAAACACAACACATCTCAATCGTCCATATCACTTGATAATTTTAATGCAGTAGATGCTCAAAATGATGGCCTTCTGACTTCACATACACATTCCAAAACGTTTTACAAAAGATTGCTGAACTCGTGCTAAAATATCTTCATTGATGCTCGCGCATGCATTGATGATTCGTTGACGCATATTCTCAGGTGTAGTCGGTGCTTGTTGATGAACTGTATCTTTTATGTATCCCCATAAAAAAATCTGAGAAGTAAGATCCGAGAACGGGCAGGCCAATGAACTGGTCCACGACGTCCTATCCATCGTCCAGGATAATCTCTGTCCAATATTTCTCGAGCTGTGACTGCATAATGGGATGGACAACCATCGTGTTGATACCACATATTCAATCGTTCCTGAATAGGTATGTCTTCAAGTAATGTTGGAAGACTTGATCTAAGAAATGTCTGTACTTCTCTCCATTCAGCGTATCTGCAATGAAGTACGGTCCAATTACTCGAGATCGAAAATACCACACCAAACATTCACAGCCCATTGTCTTTTGATGCTCTACTTGACGCAACCATCTTGGATTTTCTGTCGCCCAGTAATGCATATTATGTCGATTTACTTGACCATGATTGGTGAACGTCGACTCATCAGAAAATAATATGTTGATGAAGTTGTTATTGTGCATTTGCGCTAGACACCATCGACAAACTGTACACGATTTTCGAAATCATTACCGTGAAGGTCTTGATGCAAACAAATGTGATACGGATGGAATTTGTGACGTTTCAGTATTCGAAGAACACTTTCGAGAAATTCCCGAATGGAGTTCAATTTCACGAGAGCTCACGTGTGGATTATTGCCTACTGCAGCTAGTACATTAACTTCCGCATTTTCTCCGCTAACAGTTCTCATTCGATGTCGTTTTTCCCTTGTAACACTTCCCGTTTCTGAGAACAATTTTGTGATGCGTTGAAAATACCTAATGTATGGTGTTGTTCTTTCAGGAAATCGTTCTGCATACAAGTCATATGCTTGTCTGGGGTTCTTATGCACTTCACCGTAAATGTAGATCATATCGATCTTTTCAGAAACCGTGTATCGGATATCCAGCGATTTTCTCTCTCAAATTTGTCATAAATCCAAGTAATAATCAGTAATGTAACTGACAAACTGACTTTCAAAATCGTGAATTTTCACTGAACCCCGTCGTTTGTTTACATCGCGTGAGCTCTGAATGGTAATGTAGACGATTGAAATGTGTTGTGTATTGACAACTTTTGTACGAAACATTCTTTTGCAAGACTCCCTTCGTTTTCGAGTTATTCGAATGTCAGATTCAAAATGGAACAATATCGATTAGAGCTAAGCCATTTTTGCGGATTTCAGAAATGGTTCAGACAAAAGTTTCTTGGTATTTGACCTAGAATCCAAATCTGCAGTAAAAATATGAGATGCTATTTAAAAACAAGAGTTGATCTCAGAATGCCCTTGAAGATGAGATTTGAGGTCGTGCCATAGGGCCACTCATCGGATGTCCCCATCGGTACTCCTAAGCAACTTTTGTCCGAAAATTTTCTCGTATCTCACTTTATTTTTGGAAAACGCCCGCGACACTTTAAATCCCACCCTGTATATGAAAGAGGAAATATATTTAATCAATTATTCAAAATTATATGTAAGATCTTTGCAAAAATTCCGTTTTTATTGCTATACTACATATTATACGTTTCCTACATTAATCGACGTAGAAAAATACGTAGTTTACGTACGTATTTTACATCTGACGTAGAAAACCTTTTTTACGGTAGAATACCCAACTCCCTGAATGCTGAATTAATCAGTAGCATGCGCTTCATGGCGCCTTGAAGTGACGAATTTGAACACGCGAATTGGAGAGAAACAATGTGCTGTTTTCATTTCGAGGAAATTAAACCTTCTATACCTCAAATCTGGTGCATCGTACAGCTGATGAAATTATCGTACATTTCCGTACGATAATGGGTGCTGCAACGTACATCGTACTGATTAGAAATTATCGTATGAATACGATAATTGTCGCGGTTGGCAACCTCTTGTCTTTGTGCGATTCTATTGGCTGAGTGTCGCGCTTCTATAGTTATAGCTAGCTTACACTCATACATATATATATATATATATATATATATATATATACATATATGATATATATGATATATGATATATGTAGAGTATACAATATGTCGTTTATGTACGACTACGTTATCAAGCACATTAAAACATCATTCATCCGTTATCTTGATTTTTAGTTATACTTATATCACGTGATGTTTTCGAGAGTACTGTAATCATGGCTTCATTCATATCTTATCTTCATTATTATCATTGCATTTCTCAATTTTAGGGACAGGGAAAAATATGGAAAGATGTAAATCTGCCGACGCAGCAAATCGAGTCATTGATGTTATTGGAGCTCTAAATCGTTTATCGAAAAGAAATCAGAATGAAATATTGTAAAATCTAATTTGACATTGATGGGAATGTTGAAAATCAATTTCTCAAATAAAACATAAAGGTTAGACATATTTTCATGGAATTCGAAGATGTGAACGCTTCTCAAGTAGCAGAAGAGGTTAGAAATGTTAAGAGCGTGTTTGGAAAATCCTACGAACATGCGTAGAACTCCTCCAACAGACTGTTTCGAATAATTATGTTCATAAAACTCATATAGAATATCTCAACGAGTTTATCCAAATTGTCTCATTCACATCCCTTTCATCTATATCCACCATAGTCACCATAGTATATTTGAGAAGTTCTTGTGCTAATGGTTCAGTATTGTTATTTTCGGACTATAATTTGAAACAATAAATGATTCAATCAAAAGACGGGAATTATTGAACATAGAATAGAAGAACCTTCTGTTTTAGGTAAATCAAATCCCTTTCTTGCCAGTCACTTGGCTATGATATATAATTTTTTCTCCCCGCAGACATTTTTTTGTTAAAAAATTTCTGTAATCAAATTTTAGATTCGAATTTGATAGTGAAAAAACTGCTGGGTGTTCAAATGATCTTTTTATATCACTAGTAAATTCTCGTAATTGGCCAATGGAATCCGTCCTGGTTTTATGTAATACGTCAAAGTCAGACTTTGTTGTTCTTTTCTTACAGCTATCTAGACGCAACGTTGAAAAAGCCAAAAACGACGTTTCATGTCCACTATTCTCATTCTTTCCGTGGATACAGATCTGTAATCATAATCTGAACGTTCACCAAAGCTACATATCTTTTCAGGAAATATGTATTCACCCAATCGAATATGCTGGAAATTCCAAAATCGAAGTCAGATCTGGTAGCAAATAATTCACTTGATTTACAAAGACAACTGTCTCGTCTCAATGCCAATTCACAGAGAATTAGACTCAGAATATCTCATCATCATCACTATCATCATCATCATCGAATGTTTCAAGTGAAAAAATTTGTTACAAGTTGGAAACGGAAATATTGTATTGATGCAAATCTGCCAATGGACAATTTCTCCTCACATTTCCTGTTCAACCCAATGGTTCCATGAAACGTTTCCATTTTCTCCTTATTTCACAAAATCAATTTCCAGCCCCATCTCCTCAACCCAGCATTTTATCGTCTCTTCCGTTAGACAAGCTCCTACATTAATCTGACTTTGGACCTAAATTACCCATCCATCTCTTTTTTCTGTAAGTGCATTGAGGAACATGATACTAATGATGAAACGCAATGTTCTTCAAGCATATTTTTCTTATAAATCAATGATCCTCTATCTATGTCTCATGTACAGGTTATTGAAAGTTTAGTGCTGAAATGAAAGAATACTGCTTTGTTACGAAATATATTTTTCATTCAATATATAACTCCTAGAAGCTCAATACACTGTTCCAATGATCTTCCAATAATTTTATCCCATCCTTATAATGGTTTTCCAAAGCTCTGCAAAATAACCGTCTACGGTCATATACTTTCATCTGACGAAAAAGCTCTACGAAGGAATTGTTTGAGATTTCTGAAGAGATATAGTCGTGGTTTCAATCTGGCGAATACGGTGGATGTCTGCCACCCGTACTTGAGTTCTTTGAATTTAGCCATCGTCAAAACACTTTGTCAGCAGGTGCATTATCTTGATGAAAGCCGATTTTTCTTGAACCAGTCTTTCTCACGAATTTTTTTCATTCAGCTGATCCAAAAGGCTAATATTCGGAGTTGATTGTTTTACCTTCGAAGATAATCAATGAACAAAATTCCTTTTTGCATCCCAAAAACTGATGCTAACCTTCAAGATCGTTGTGACTTCACCTGATTTTGGTTGCTGAACAACAGCTTCAGTCCACTGTAAACGTTCTTGTTTCCAATTTAGGATAATGGTGGTAGATCCAAGTCTCATCCATATTATAAAACGACGCAAGAAGTCGGTTTTATTCTGCTCAAAACGCTCCTCCAAATCACGCTGAGAAATTTGTTTTCGATCCAGTTTTTTGTTGAATTGTTAACGTGTGCGGCAATTTAACTTTCCAAACAGGTTTTCATACGTAATTCTTCTGGCAAAATATGGAGTACTCGTTCGTCTGAGATGCCTATGGCATTAGCATCACGCTTAGTCAAACTCAGATCTCACTAACCATATTAAAAAGCGAGCTCAATGATTTCGCTGGTTGCAGTTTTGGTCGTCCTTCGCGGATCGTCTTCAAGGCTAGTACGACTCACGTTTTTAATTCACTAGCCTGGCAATCTAATGGTGTACTTTAACAGGAGGACTCTCATACACTTCTAACAATTGTTCATGAATTCCCCTTTATTTTTAAACCTTCCAAAACAAAGAAAGAATCTAATGATCAGTATCGATATCCAATTTTTCCATATTAAGAAAAAATCAATGACACGTTGACTCAAATGGCTTGTAAACAAAGAATGAATTGACAGAATGATCGTAACTTTGTACGTGTCTTCAGGACAGATATACCACTTGAGAAAAAGCTCGAGCTAGCAGTGCACATCTCTCTGGTGAGCGCAGGAACTTTCAACCAACCTGTATGGCAGGATTTCAAAAAGATGAATGGAACCAAAGAAGGACCAGAGGGCCTGCCTCTGACGGCTTCGCTTCGCTCAGCAGTCCGACTTCAAATTCGCTTCGTCATTTTGAAATGGATCGTAGTTCATACGCCTCTGCCCGCTCGCATTCTTAAGATTTCAGATATCCGGGGATATATGGAAAAGCACTCACTGGTTTTTCAATTGAGAAACTTGTGGATGTAATAACAGTTAGCCTGGAACTTATTGCCTACCATCATTCATACCATCCCCAAATGATTCAGAAACATGTACCTGGAGAACTGTGGTAACTCTCAACTGTCCTGGTAGAAATAAAGCCTGGTTAATGTGAAAGTGGAGCTCTAAGTAATTTGAGCGTACAAGGTAACAAGGGGTTATTTAGGCGTAATTTAGGAAATGAATCCACATTTTCAGGCTTCCTTTGTTTCCACAGCTACTTCCCACTTTGAGTCTCACTATGCGCAGTTGTCATGACGTTAACCAGCTCTGAAGGATCTTCGGATGCAGGAAGCTTACACGGAAGATCGAAATTATCATTTTCTTCCAACAATGGAACCTAGAATCTATCTGGCAATTCCTTGAAAATCCCCAAACCTTCCACATAAATATAATTTCGTTCATTAGGCCGAGGGACTACATTCACGTGGTGCCATAATGGATTCGCCATCTGAATTCGTTCGGGACGTCAGATTCGAATTCATCACCCTCCGAAATCCGTAGAACCCATGTTTCATATAAATCTTGTCCACAAATGCCAAAATTGACTAAATTCACGTCCATTGGCATCTGGCTACTCGAACTGACAACAGATTCGGATTCACCACCCTCGAAACCTCCCAGATAGAAAACTATGTTCTAAATATTTTAATATAATAACGCCGTAAACATACTATCATAAAGTTCGCTCATATTGCAAATGATGCATAAACAAACATTATGTCTTCATTATGGTGTATCATCATCTCGTTTTGTTACCAATAACGATGCTTCATGCGAAACATCTTGGTACCATGATGCAAACATTTCTGGCGTGCATGTTACCACTATGATGGCATTATTGAGACATTTTTCTATCTGGGCCTAGGGCATGTTTCAAAAGAAAGAATCCGTCCATTAATGCCAGAGCATTTAAGTTCATACCATTAATCAGTCCATGTCTTGAATTCGTTTTCGACGTCCAGATTCGAATTCACGTCACCCTCCGAAACCTCTAGAGCCCGTGTTTCTATATAAATCTGCCCACGAATGCAAATCGGCTAAATTCGTCGGCTATCTCTTGGATCCGCTATCATGAATTCGAGATTCGACCGAATTCGGGTCCAGCTCCTCAAAGCCCTGGGTTCATATTCATAATGATTTGTCGATCCGAGCCAAGATAGCGAATATTCAAAGACTGTGGAGAAAATGACGTATATACAGGGTGGTCCAG
>JAFFJZ010000171.1:0-52935 GCA_018340375.1 Gonatopus flavifemur | reverse complement strand
AAAAAAACGGGAAGGGGGTTTTGAAAGGGAAACAGGGAAGAAAGGGGGAGGATATTTATGGGGAACTAGAGGAGAGAGACAAGCAGGTGCAGGGACAAGAGAATTGGGGAAAAATAGTCATGTCGAGATATAACAAGTGGTACAGACAGATATGGACGATAGGAAGACCTAGATATTTGAGAGAGAAAAGAGGATCACAAAAAAGAAAGTGTAGAATAGCTAGATTTAGACTAGGGAACGAGATGGGGGGAGGGAAATACTGGGGAAACGAAGAGGAGAGAAGAAGTGCAGGATATGTGGATGGGAAGTTGAGACGTGGGAGCACGTAATTGAGCGAAGTAGTAAAAGAATAGGAGAGGGTGATGAGAACAGTCAGGAGAAAATAAAAAAGATTCTGGAAGATGACGGTTCGGGGGAGAAGTGGATGAAGGAATTGAAAGTTGAGGGAGGAGAGGAAGGAGGGTATATGGTGGGAAGAGTGTGAGTGAGAGAGTGAGGATGAATGGAGCGCAGGGGCACACACACACACACAAGCATAACAGAATTGTCTGGTAGCGTTAGGATTAAGGTTAGAATATAAGAAAATTGTAAGGGTTGTGTGGTTGTGAAGGGGAGGCGCTCTAGACATTTGTAAAGAGCGCCTAATATAAATAAAAAATTTAAATATATATATATATATATATATATATAAAACATGAATTCATTCGAAAACCCGCTCTCACAATTTCAGATCTCAACAAGAAATTTCAATATTTTCCTGAACATTATATTGTATGCCAGAATTTAGTTCATTTTGAATTAGAACTGCTTCTATTGATACAATAATTTCTTCCAAACATTCAATCTGTTCTCTGATATCAGTCATATTTCAATGACGTACATATATTGTCTTCATTCTAGTGATCGGAATATAATTGTTTCCAACTGAACATTGGCGGAATTCTTGACAGTCAATTTTTTGACAAATGTTCAATTCTCAACCATTGCTTTCAATTGATAATTGTGAGATTCTCGACAGTGGATTTATCCCACAATCATTCAACGTGATTATCTACAACTAACACACATGGAATTCTTGATAGTCAATGTTTTCCACAAATGTCAAGTCTTCGACACCTCAGTGTCAATTGAGGATCAATATATATGTATCGTTGGAATTATTCATAATATCAGCAGTTCGAATTCTTGACTCCTTCAATTGATTCTTCAGTTGAGACATTATAATCCAAAGAAAAATGACACTCCACAAAATATTTTGAATATTCACTTTTCACTTGAACATTGAAATGAAAAGATTCAAACTTGAAGAATTTCACACTTGGTTGAAAAATACTCCAACTTGACAATTTAAAGAATTGGATACTTAGTAGTAAAATCACATTTGCACTAGAGAAGAATTTGAACTTGAGTTTCGATTGAACTTGTAGAAATTTTGAAAAGATTTGAAGTTCGACAACTCAAAAGTTGTATAGAAAACGCGAAACTAAGACATTTTGGAGACGAACTGAATAACTGTGAGCTGAAGCACTGACTGAAAGAACCAATGCATCGGCTTTTATGCTAACAGTTCCCAATAATTGTCAATATGGCAGACTTGTTTCGGCCAAGTTAGGAAAATGCACTTCAACTCTATAGATAATGAGCTCATGCACTGTCCTGACACCGCATCATCAGTCTCTGGTGGTCACGCGTCAACAACTTATCTATCACGTGAAACAGATATCCGGATATCACGTGATTCAGAATTTCCGGAATAAGAATATCTCTGGAGGAAATACTGATTGAACATTATCCAATTTGAATGAATATGAATATCACTACATTTATCACATTTATGAAGAATAATGAAAATATCGAACTTCAACCACTTCTTATTTTATTCATTAGAAAGTACACTGTTCAAAATTCATAACTTTCTCAATCAGATTTGTAACTGAAATTTCAAGTTCTTGACATTTGAATTGAAAATTCATTCAAAAGTACTTGAATTCCCGAATTTTTATCATATTATATCATACATTTATGTATATTTTTGTACCTGATATTTCATACACATGTCCCTTGAACTTACATTCTAGTGATTAAAAATTACTTCCGTTACGTGCATTTAAAATGTTATCCAGGAATTTTCAACAGTATATGTTCAATCAATTGTTCATTTAATTCATATTGAACAATTACATAAATATACACTGTGAGAAATAGATGTGAAATTACGTGCAACAAGTTTACCAAGACTGTTCCTGTAGAATGCATTCTGCATAAACATTTGACAGTCTTTTTACTCATCATGTCACCTGTAAATTAACATGAACACTATGATGGTAATTTTACAAGTACTGAGTACTGGTAAAATGAAATTATATCCAAAGTCAATGTAAAATTACCTACTCCATTGGTAATTTCACAAATACTTGAGACTGGTAAAATCGAATTATATGTACATGTCAATGTAACATTACTCGCATTATGGTAAAATTACAGTTAACATGTATGTGTCAATTTACCTTGGGTGGATGTGTGAATTCACTGGTGTGTGTAGTTGGTAACTTTTACATTAACATATATCATGTAATTTCACCAATACTGTATAGGTGAATTTTTGCCATTGACATTTGGTAATATTACCACCAAAATTTTGTACAGTGTATACAGGGTGATTCAAAATTCCCACTCTTTTTGGGAGTAGATTCCTGATGGAATTCTAAAACGATTTGTCCTTTTCAAATGCTCTCCGACGCATAATTTCCGAGATATAATTAATTAAAGTTGACTAATTATGAGGTGGATCCATCGGTCATTCAGGAGCGTCATAACAGAACAAGAGAGGAAGGTGCTTGCAGAGGGCGCTCATACGATCAGCTGATCGGTATAATCGATACGATTTACCAACATACAAATTGGTAAATCTTCTATGTAGAACGATTGAATTCGTCGACACTGTGGAAAAATTGATTATTGTCATGAATTCTTATCACGATATGCTGTAGGTGACAGTTGTAATTTCAGTAATGATTTTTATTACGCAGACAAATGTAAAATAGTGTTATTTCGTAGGGATAGGGATTCAAGTGGGAGAAAAAAGTATAACTACTCGTTTTCAATCAGAATTTTCATGTAAAAAAGAAAACATGAGAATTTTTATTCATCCGATACCCAATTTGAACGGTTTGATTAATAAGTTTAACACAAGAGATTGGTTTCCCGAATCCTGTATTCTGATTGGTCGAGAATCAATGTATGTCAGATCAATCCTCGGCCGTTTCAAATGATTCTTCTGAAGAATGTGTTTTCGACTTATCCCAACCACAACATTGAACAATGATGAATTCATTCGAATTCACCCTTTTTACATCATTCGATGATTATAAAGGGTTTATCGAACGTTAATAACTTACTTCAACTTGCAGAATCCATCAATTTTGACGAAAATACAAGGTGTGACATCATATACGACCCAATCATTGCACTTGATTGACATTGTAATCACATACGGTTTGTTTGGCTTAAATCAACCATTCGTGATACGAATCAACCAATCAGGTGACAGCTCGAAACAGTTTCATTTGAAGCACATATGACTTCAAAGGGCATATTGTTATTTCAAATGGAAAAAAAATTGTCTTTGAAGATTAACCAAATCCGTCCTTTATTAACGTCCGATGAACCCTTTATAATCATCGAATGATGTAAAAAAGGGGAAATTCGAATAAATTCATCATTGTTCAATGTTGTGGTTGGGATAAGTCGAAAACACATTCTTCAGAAGAATCATTTGAAACGGCCGAGGATTGATCTAACATACATTGATTCTCGACCAATCAGAATACAGGATTCGGAATTCAATCTCTTGTGTTAAACTTACTAATCAAACGGTTCAAATTGGGTATCGGATGAATGAAAATTCTCATGTTTTCTTTTTTACATGAAAATTCTGATTGAAAACGAGTAGTTATACTTTTTTCTCCCACTTGAATCCCTATCCCTACGAAATAACACTATTTTACATTTGTCTGCGTAATAAAAATCATTACTGAAATTACAACTTTCACCTACAGCATATCGTGATGAGAATTCATGACAATAATCAATTTTTCACAGTGTCGATGAATTCAATCGTTCTACATAGAAAATTTACCAATTTGTATGTTGGTGAATCGTATCGATTATACCGATCAGCTGATCGTATGAGCGCCCTCTGCAAGCACCTTCCTCTCTTGTTCTGTTATGACGCTCCTGAATGACCGATGGAAACCACCTCATAATTGGTCAACTTTAATTAATTATATCTCGGAAATTATGCGTCGGAGAGCATTGTGCAAAAGGACAAATCGTTTTAGAATTTCATCAGGGAATCTACTCCCAAAAAGAGTGGGGGAATTTTGAATCACCCTGTATACGAAAAAAAGTGATCCCGTCACAGGAAAGTCGGTGTAATATGCCACCTGAGGCGATATGTCACTTTTCAATAGTTTCATGCTTAATACGCAGATGTTTTTGAGAATGAGCTCATTTGTTCACTTCAATGCTCATATTCCTATGACCAAAGTTATTTGCTTGCACTCCTTTTCATATTTGTGTAGGACTCAGAAGTAAATTTGTCGTTGGTGCTTATCAATTCCACAATATTTGTGTATATCATGAGCTAATGTTATATTTTTGGAGAATTGGTTATACTCATGCGTTTTCATCAATTCATCAATCATTTGTGCTCATTTGAATGGTTTTGAAATGAATTATCTCAACGTCTATGACATTTTACCCCCATATGACACAACTTTAGAAGAGTTTAACAATTTCGATTCTAGTATATAATTTATTGTTTGAGATCAATAGATCCATACAATAGAGTTCAACATAGGTGTTGACAAAAATTTACAAATATAAAGTCTGAAAGGTTTTTTTTTCCACAATATTATGAACTTGGATAATTAGAATAGCACCCAAAAATTGAAGAAAAGAATATTTTAATTCCTATTATCTGTTCGGTCGTTCTATCCTTAAGAGAGCCTTACACTTACAATTATTCATTTCACATGTCAATTGGTATATTCCTTACTATGTTCTGAGGCGGGTAATAATGACAGTTCCTAGATCTCTTAATTCTAATTTATCTATCGCATTTATTAGTTAAAGTTGAATCTGGACCAGATCAATTCTTATAAGTTCAATGAGATTGAGAGCTGTTGGAAAGACTTTTCGAGAATTAAAACGAGGCCACGACATGTTTCAAAAATTTATGTCTTAGTTGCTTTCCATTCATCTTGAGTATTGAATGGAGAAAACCAGGCACTCCTGATATCGTCCACCGAGGTTATATTATTGAATATCAGTGCTCTGGGGAGCAGAGAGTAGGCCACTCGATCAAGAGATGGTATAAGGTAGTATCCAACGTAATGCCATACGCATAGGCGGATTTGTGCAAGCAGATTTCTCAAGTGACTATCAATCCTGAGGTCGAGGAATTTCTGGTGTCCTTGAGTTGAAGTAAGATACGGGTATATCATCAGGGTACAGGATGAGTGCATTTTCTGCTTATCATTATCTATTAGTAACTTCTCATACTGATTGATTAGTTTATTTTTGTTTGCTGCTAGATAATCCGCCGTTAGGGATTGCCATAGTTCACCAGAGTCGGCGTTTCGAATTGAGTCTTGCATCTGGAGAGCCCCATTTTTTTTTTTCGTGGTTTGCAGAATTCCGCGATGTGCTTCAATTTATTGGAACATATCCTGGGATATCTGTCATCCGGCATTCGTAGAATCTTTTCTATCCAATGTATGGCTTGAGCAAAATGAATTTGGCAAGAGGAGGTTTACCAACCTCTAGCCTAACCGCATAGTTCGGGGTAGATCTGGGGAGTTGTAAATCTTTTCTGTGAAAAGAGGTTTGTATTCTTTCAATCTCCTCTAGATACCTTAGGCCCCATATGCTTGAGTTATATAAGAAAGTGCTTCTGACTAAACTATCAAATAATTTTGGAATTGGATGCCACGAGTCTAACCTAAGTGACTTCAAGATTGAGAAAGTCGAGCTGATAGCTTGATTGGCTTTCCCGAGAGCTGACTTCAGTTGTTTATTGAAGAGAGCTGAAGAAGTAAGCGTGATTCCCAGATAGGTGTACTGGTTAGCGATTTCAATTTGATCACTGCCGAGTTGAAACTGGGAGTATCTCTTCGAGTGAGCGTGCCCACCCTTCCTGAAGATAACAATCTTGGTTTTTTCAGTATTGACCGAGGCTGTTTTCAATGCAGTACTTCTAAAGAGCTCTTAGCAGCTTTCTTATCCCTATTACCGAGTCAGCCAGCGAAACCAAGTCATCTGCGTAAGCTAGGGTGATAATTTTTGAGCGATGTGAGATTGAAACTCCCTGATTCCTTTTTCCTCAGGTAATCTTCCAAATCTGCAATGAATAGGGCAAAAGTAAGGGGCTCAGAATTTCCCCCTTTCAGAACTCCCTCAGTAACCTCAACCGGTCGAGTGATCCCTGTTTGTGTTTTAACTGAAATTGTGGCCTTTTCATACAAACTTATAAGAATCTTTATGAATTTACTACTTACACCTGATGTATGTGATTTGTTCCACAAAATAGTATGAGAAATTGAGTCGAAAGCTCGACGAAAATCAACAAAAAAGGGGGAAGATCTTACCCTCAGTTCGAGCGAGATGAATCTGAATTACTGTATTCAGCACGAATAGGTTGTCTATACAGCCCCGCTTATTTCTAAACCCTGCTTGCCACTCCGGTAACTTCCCATGCTTTTTGCCCCCCGTGTTAGTCGATTATACAAAGTTTGTGTGAAAATCTTCGTGACTGTGTTCACCAAAGCAATGGGGCGGTAGTTGGAGGGATTCTCTTTTCACCCTTTTTTTGGATCATTCTGATATGAATAGAGGCCCAAGAGTCCGGAATTTCCTCCTCCACCATGATTTTATTGAAGAAAGAGCATAGATATAACACCCAGTTTTGAGGTGAGTGTTTATAAAATTCAGAGGAAATTCTATCGGATTCCGAAGCCTTCCTGGATTTGCATCTGCGCAGACTATCATAGATTTCTTGCTCCAATATACAGGAATCAAGGATGGAATCGTAGGTGAGACTCAGGGAATATTCATATAGATGCCTAGGAGGATATAAAGAAGAGATGTAGCTTTCCCACGTATTCAGATTTACAAATTCTTTTGCGGGGTACCGTGCTCGTAATTTATTTATTATGTTCCAAAAGGTAGATGAGTCAGTCGCAGAAGCAATACGATTCAGAATATCAGTTTTATAATTGTTGGTTTTATTTACAATAAGACTTCGGTATTCAGTTTTCAATTGATTGTAGGTAGCCAGCGAGCTTGGTGAAAAGTGTGACTTTTTACAGATTTTGAGTTGATCAGAAATTTGTTTTTTTCACGTTCCACATTCTCAATTGTACCAGGGTTTCGAGTTAAACTTATTATTATTCTTTGTACGATATAATCCTAGGCATTGAGCGGAATTTTTGATAGTTGCTATTAAATTATTAGATAAATCATTCACTGTATCGAAAATTCTACCTACATTTGCGGAGTATTGCATAGTGAGGTGGAATGATTCCGCAACGGACGGATTCCAGTGGAGAGCCGGGGAGATGAGAGTGGCAGGGGTTTTGTGGATTGATGAAAAAGAAATCGTAACAGGGAAATGGTCTGAGAGAGTCGGGAGATGCAAAACTTTGAGGCTTTTTATGTGATAAAGACCAGCTAGGTTAGTCCAGATCAGGTCAATGACGGAGGCACCGCTGGAATTCGTAAAAGTAAATTGAGCAGGATGGTCGTCTGCAGATCGACCGTTGAGCGAAGTCATCCCGTTATTTTCCATGAAATTACCTAATTTTGATCCTCTGCTATTCATCACCCGATCAAGAGATGTCTTTCCTGGGTAAAAGCAGGCACTATCAATATTTATAGTGGAGTCTAACTGATTTGCGTTCGCCACCCTTGCATTAAAATTACCCCCCACAATGATTACACTCGACATATTTTTCCGATAATGCGCACAAAATATCATTCAATCTATCAAGTAAATCATCAAAAAATTTCGATTCTACCACTCAACTGTGAGAAGTGAAAAAAAGCTATGATGCTATATTCAAAACAACATTGATAATCGTCCTTTCAGATTATATTATTTTGACGTTTACAATAGTGGAAACCGGTGTCGGTTGTAACAGTTTTTGTAAAATATTTGTTTTACTGTTCAATATTGATCATTTCGCGCTGTTTTTTTTCTGAGCTCCATTGGAGTATCCTTCAAGTACTACTATTTTTATATCCTTGAAAAAGTGCATACCCAAGCAGCACCAGAATATACTATGAACGTTCTTCGAATATTCAAAATATATTCTGTGCACATTCGAATGAGACCGTTTTATAGGTACTATATTCATCGAACGTATGTAATCGAACATACGACAGTACGTTGATTGAACGTCGATTGAATGTATATCGTACATTTTGAATGTACTACGTACGTTCTCAGTATATTTCGAACAGTCTCATTCGAACATTCTATGAACATTCATTATATGTTCTTCGTACCTCATCCGTACATTCTACGAACGTTTCTATTCCGTATATCCTTCGAAATTCTGTAGCTGCTTGGGTAGTATTGTTATAAAAAATGCAAATACGACGACATTCATATGTTACAATCGACACCATACTAGTGTCATTTGTAACAAGCTTGGTCTCAATTGTAACACAAAATATTTGTTGGATAATTATCAAGAAAAATTTCCTTTTACAGTAAACAGTAATACAATAACGTAGTTAACAGATTTTTCTCCTGGAAGATTTTCATACCAAAATAAACTCGCATCCTTCAACAAGATCATTAATAAAGAAAATCAGTAGTCTTCACAATTACTTCTTATTCCTGTGTTAGATGAGATCTGGTTTAAGTCTTCGTTTTGCAGATGTGACGGCAATTTTTCTTCTCTTACTCTGGGCTTCTTCTAATAACTGTTTCTCAGGTGTATCCGTCAACACTGCTGTTTTGCCTTTTACTCGACCCCATTTTCGAGATTTGTAAAATCAGCTTTAGGTCAAGGTTTAATGATATCTAGCGCACAAACAATTGAACTTCGACCCCTGGTACGGGATGAGAGAGGTGAATTACATTCGGTTGTTGTATTGTCAGATTGTTTTCCCTGTGGATCATTCTCTAGCAATCCTTCACATTCTTCTCGTTCGCTGTCATTATTCCCATGCTGATTTTTTGTATTTTTTAGAGATTGAGAACATTCATTTCCGTTCGAAGGAGATCTATTCAAGATTTCTTCGTTTTCTAGAGGTCTATCAGTGACTGTGGAAGGCGCGAAATCGATCTCAGTGAATATATTCCTATTGAAAGGCCATATACCAGTGCAGGAAAATGCAGATTGTATGTTCTTAGGAGTCATTGAAAGAGGGAGTGAATTTTTCACTATTCTTGGTAGATCATAAATTGTCATGTGCTTGCCAGGATTGCTTTTCATCCACTGATCAGATTCTTTGTTGAACAATTTTTTAAAAAGGGCCAAAAACCCTCCGTCAAGGGGCTGTAATTTATGTGAGGTGTGGGGTGGCAAGGATAATAACGTGATGAATTGGACCCACAGAAATCTATACCGGAATCAATAAATGCGAACTATGGTTGTCGAAGATAACTAATACTTGATTGGGTTCACTTGGTTGAGCATGTTTAGCAAAATGCTGCATGAAAGTTGACGTCCATCTGGATAAAATGATCATGAAATCTTTTTTTCGGGAATACAAACATGGGTGGAATTCCGTTACCGACAGCGCTTATAGCCGAGCATACGGTCACAAGTGTTCTTCTTTCTTGTGTGTTAATGGAACCTACTTGTTTTTTTTCCCCTTCTGGCAATAATTTTGCTAGGTTTCTGAACAGTGTTTACTCCGGTTCCATCGATGTTATATATATTTTGAGGCTCAAAAGCATGTTTGTTCATCGCTGCGGATAAATTATCAAAAAATTTTGTAACATTCATAGCACGTGCTAAACTGGTTGCTTGAGGTGAACGTAATGAAAGTTTCGGATTGCGCCGTAAAAATGCTGTTAGCCAATCTTCACTAGCACATCCAGTCAAATTCCATTCCTCAGGGATGTTCAAATTATTTTGGATAGCAAATTGACAAGCTAAACTGCTCAATTTCTTCGTAGTTATACCATAGTACAAGTCTGCGGCTCTTAGGCAGTATTCAACAAGCGATTGTTCTTGCTCGTCGCTAAATACTTTGTTATGAGTGTTATATCTCCAACTCTTGGGGCCAAATGATTACGTGATGCATTCACAAAACGATTCAGAGTTACATGATACATTCCATAATCTTTTGCTACTTTTCTTATCGATTGGCCCTCACGACACACTTTCAAAGCAGCTTCTTCAAAATACATTGCGGAATAATGCCTCTCTCTGTTGTACGAGATCTAGGCTTCACCATTTTTCTGACCACGCGATGTCCTTTTGGTTCTAAAATCGCACCTGCAAAAAGACACTTGTATCGTATAAGAAATATTCAACTGAAATTTTCATAATGATCTTCGATAATTTTGGAACAATTTTATTTCACATTGATACACAGTAAAACATTTTTCGTCATTGTGTAAAGTATTAAAAGTTGTGTGTAGAATACTTAACATTCTAGAGTGTTGATTCAACCCGATCGTGTTTTTTTTGTTTGCGTTAACAATGATTGTGTTGAATCGACACTCTAGAATGTTAAATATTCTACACACAAAGTTTAACACTTTACACAATGAGGAAAAATTTTTTACCGTGTATTTATGTTTTATGTTTATAACCTTTCGAAAATCATTCAGAATAGACCTTCAAATGTCAACCTATCGAAGGAATGGTATTTTTGATTCAACTTTGAAAACAGAATTGAAAACAAAAAAATTTTTCAAATTCGATATGCGTTACAATCGACACCGATTCATGTGTTACAATTGACACCGGAGAGGATTTTACGTGAGAATATAAAGATTCTGATTATAAAATTTCTCATTATTGAATTCCAAATTAGGTTATATCTAATCAAAACATCAAAGTTTCATATGTTCATAATCAATTGATTAGTAACTTCCATAGTTCAAAAACCAGAAGAAAATATAATTGGGGAGAAATATTTACTTTGTATCACGAAAAAGTAATTAATGCCCACAGCTCAAAACTGATTTGTAAGATCCACACAAAATATTGAAATGTACAAGGGGGACGTCAGTCTCTAACAACTGGACCGACTAGTTCCAATTTTTGTCAAAAGATGGCGGAGTAATCTTGACTGTTACAATTGCAACCCTGTTACAATCGACACCGGTCTCCCCCACTCGCAATTTAGGAGATATTCTGTTGAAAAATTTATTGTGGCATATCACAACGACTCACCCTAATGATCGTAGCATTTGAGGGGATACCAGCGTACCGACTGAGTAAACATTTTCTCCGCAAGAATTCTCAGGACTGAATTCATAAAAAAGGGTTTGAAATTTGTAGAAAATAATCTTCAGTACTTTATCTATGGAGTTACAGAGCTCGGATTTCGGAAAGAAAATTTGTTTCATCGACTAAGAATGAGTGTTTTCCCTGAATCTGAATTTCGAGCTCTGTATTTCCATAGGTAAAATACTGAAGATTATCTTCTGAAAATTTCAAACCTCTTTATAAATTCAATCCTGAAAATTCCTACAGAGAAAATGTTTAGTCAGTCGATACGGTATCCCCTTAATTTGCAGGGGGAAGTATATTATTGATATAGTATATTTATCAGAAGGAATTCAACATGCGTCATCGGACTAATTTATTGGTTAGGAAATCGAAAATCAACGTTCGTACGTGTTTGTATACGTTCGTTAAACTATCGAAACTGCTATGGATGGCTTTGGAATTACTTTTGTGTGAGTGTCTCTTTGCGTATAGGTGAATCTAAGAACCTAGATTCAAATCGTTATTATTACCCACACTGTATGGTACCCGAGTGGAGAGAAATTGGTCTGGTAGAGATCACTGGGCGATGAATTGTCTAAGTATGGCCAATAAGGTAATCCCATACATTGGCCGGATAAGAACAAATCGCGCATGAGTATGGTGCTAGTATGGTTCAAGTTTCTGTTTTTTGCGTTTCTTGCAAATCCCTAGAGCCATACGAGTGCCATATTTATACACGATTTGTTCCTATCTGTCAAATGTATGGGATAGTCTTATTGGCCATACTCGGACAATTCATCGCCCAGCGATCTTCACCAGACCGATTTGTTTCCACTCGGGACTTTTTTTCAGTCGAAGAAAAGTACTATAAAAATATTGCACTTGAGCTGCAAATAAAGAGGACATTAGTGAATTCTTGTTCTGACTTTGAGCCAACGTGAAGTCCACGTTTTCTCCTAAACCGAGAAAAATTTCTAGCCGAGATTCCCATAATAACAGCAGTTTCGGGAGACATGAACTCATAATAATATGTGTCAGACGCAACGTTCTTTTCACCAGAAGAACGTATGGATTGCCATGAGTTGAAGGAGAAGCGCACATAAACGCTCATGTGTCCCGAAACTGTCATTATTATGGTTGTATGAAAAAACCAATACGTGGAATTATGCGATAATAAACAAAATGATAGAATATGCGTATAGCAGACTGCATATGTATGCCGTGTGTATCGTTCGGAGCTAATGGCAGTACTCGCCGACCGCTTGATCTCGTGTTCCCCAAGTAGCTGGGAGTTCCACATAGATGGCGGATCATAAAGCCGTTAGAACAAAACATGCAACATATTCCCCCCTTGGAAGCAGCATGCTTTCAATGATTTACATTTGGGTTCTATACATAGCTACCATGAACGCCCTGGCGGAAATGTTACACCGTGTAGACACCGTGATTTTTGAGTGTAGTTGTGAATTTTTTACACCATATTTTACACCCAAAGTACACCAAGAGCAGTCTCACCCAATTTACACCAAGAAACAACCTCCAGCATTCTATGGTTGGGTATCAATACACCGAGTTTCCACCGAATTGACACTCTATTTTCACTGAGAATACACCGAAAGCTTTGCCACTCTGGGTACACCAAAGGACCACCCAACCAATCCCCAGTTGGAATACAGATATACCGAATTTCTACCGAATGCACACCAAATTTACACTCACGGTACACCAAGAGCAGTCTTACCCATTTTACACCAAGGAAAAATCTCCAGCACTCTATGGTTCGGTACCGATACACCGAGTTTCCACCGAATTGACACTATTTTCACTGAGAATACACCGAAAGCTTCGCCACTCTGGGTACACCAAAGGACCACCCAACCAATCCCCAGTTGGAATACAGATATACCGAATTTCTACCGAATGCACACCAAATTTACACTCACAGTACACCAAGAGCAGTCTCACCCAATTTACATCAAGGAACAATCTCCAGCACTCTATGGTTGGGTACCGATACACCGAGTTTCCACCGAATTGACACTCTATTTTCACTGAGAATACACCGAAAGCTTTGCCACTCTGGGTACACCAAAGGACCACCCAACCAATTCCCAGTCGAAATACGTATACACCGAATTTCTACGAATGCACACCAAATTTACACTCACGGTACACCAAGAGCAGTCTCACCCAATTTACACCAAGAAACAACCTCCTATGGTTGGGTACCATAGAAAATGGGTACAGTAAAAATTGAGTGTTATTTGATGGAAAGCCGGTGTATCGGATCCAATCCAGTGAACACTCGATGTTCCGGTATCCGACCACAAAATACTGGAGGTTGTTTTTTGGTGTGAATTGGGTGAGATAGCTCTCGGTATACTGTGAGTGTAAATTCGGTGTGAATTCGGTTCGGTGACTTATGTTTCGATTCACATCAAGTACAGATGTTTTCCGGTGGAGACAAAGTGCAATTATAGTGTACACTCTTTATTTTCCCGATTTCTTGCTGATGTACGATGAGTTGATATTCAGTGTGAATTGGGTGTTGATTCAGTGGGATTTCGGTGTACCTGTGTTCTGATTAAAATCATCTGCACAGATCTTTTGTCGTGAACCAGGTGAAATTGGGTGGGTATTTCCTACTTTCCGAACCTTCTGTTTGGTGTTCGCTCAGTGGAGATTCAGTATAAAATGGGTGTGAATTCAGTGGGAATTCGATGTACCTATGTTCCGATTGACATCGAGTATGGATGTTTCTCGGTGTAAACAAGGTGAAATTATGATGTATACTCTTCATTTCTTGGATTTTTTGTTGGTGTACGATGAGTAAGAATTGAGTGTGGATTTCGTGTAACTGTTTGGTGTGAAAAATTCACAAGTACACCGTGGTTTCAGGGTGTAAATTCGCCAAAATACCGAAATACCACCGACTCTACATTCAATTTACACTTACACCTCATTTACACAAAAAACACGGTGTAACGTTTCCGCCAGGGCGCCGATATGGTAATTACATCGATAACACATATTACGTTCTTCCTTTTTTTCTCAACTCACAAATTGCACAAAGAGAAAGTAGAGAAAATAAAAAAGTATTTGGTGGCAACAATAATGAGAAATTATTATTCAATACAAGCTGACGTTTTTCCTTTCAATCAAAAATATAAGAAATAAAAAAAAAGTAAACTAATAAACATTCAGTTCTTCGTCGCAGCTGCCAATGGATCTTCTATCGGAAGGGGATACAGTCGTGCAGTAGCGCGCCGGATCAGTCGCTTAGCAGTTAGAATGGTTCCCACTCGAGCGATATTATCTTTCCCCGGATGTAATTGGGTTGCTCGTCCATCGGTAGGGGTCTTTTTGCCGAAAGTTTTTCGCCGAATAAACTTAATTCGACAATCGCTAGTCATTTCTAGAGCTCACTACGAAATCTCCTAGTGATTTCTAGAGGTGACTATCGATTGTCAAATTACAGTGTATTCGGCGAAAAACGTTTTCGGCAAAAAGACCCCTACCGTCACAATCGCCATTTTGTGGGGAGGTTACCCTTTTTCTACGATAACCAAAGTTCCTTCCTTTCAGTTAAACGACTTAGTTCTCCATTTGGTTCTGGACTGGAGTTCAGAAATGTATTCTTTGGTCCAACGTTGCCAAAAGTGTTGTTGCAACTTTTGTATGTGCCGATGATGTGATAGACGGGATTTCGGAATCTTGGTCAGATCTGGATCAGGAACAGATGTCATAGCCCGTCCGATGAGGCAATGCGAGGGCGTGAGCGAGGACAAATCGGATGGTTGCGAGGATAACGGAGTTAAGGGGCGGAAGTTGGGGATGGCTTCAATTTGAACCAACAAGCTATAGAGTTCCTCAACGGTCAAGCGTGTGTCACCTACTATTCTCTTCAAATGGTATTTGACTGTCTTCATACCGGCCTCCCAAATTCCGCCGAACTGAGGAAAGTGAGCCGGTATAAATTCCCAAACAAAGCGTTGATTCGTAAACTCATTCGACAGTTCATTCTGTTGAGCTTTCAAAAAGTTACCCAACTCTTTCAATTCCAAAAAGGCTCCCAAGAAATTGGATCCGTTATCTGAACGAATCGCAACAGGCGTTCCCCTTCTAGATGCAAAACGACGGAAGGCTAATATAAAACCTTGGGTTGTCAGATTCGAAACCAGTTCTGAATGGACCGCCTTTGTCGTGGGGCGAATGAATGAACATAAATACGATTTAGTCACCTTGCAACCTCGCCCTTTCCTATCTTTCACCAAAAATGGTCCCGCGTAGTCGACACCAGTAATACTCAAAGGCGGGAACGGCATCACTCGAGTTGCCGCCATATGGCCCATCAACACAGACACATCTCGAGGATTGTTCTTAAAACATGTAATGCAGACGTGGACGGTCTTTCGCGCCAAATTTCTGCCACCTATGGGCCAATACGTTTCACGTATTGAGGACAACAAGGACTGAGGACCAACGTGCATCAGTCGTAAGTGCTCACGTGTAAACAACAATTTGGTAAAAGGGTGATCCGATTTGATAACAATGGGGTGCTTTTTATCGAATCTATATTCTGGATTACCCAGTCGGCCCCCAACGCACAGAGTACTGTCGCTATGCAAAAAAGGATTCAATTTAGTCAGTGCATTTCTCTTGTCGAATTGTTGGCCATTCGATATACAGGGTGGTGCAAGAGTCTGGATACACGCTAATAACTCCTGAACGGGTGGAGATAATGGGATAATTTTTTTTTAAATTGAGCGGCCGGATGCAACAACCGGTCGCGCGCTCGAAAAGACGTAAAACTATTGTCCAAGCTGTAACATTCAACGTCAAAATGGAAAATTCGAATTTTGAAAAACAAAAAATACCAGACGATAGGTCTTGGAAAATCAACCTCAGTCTTCGTTTACGATTGTTTTCTGTGATCAACAATTCCTTAGTAAAAAATAAAACCTGCAAATATTTTTGGTCTGAAAATCAATGTTTTCCAATGTTGAACCTGCTCTAAATTTTGTATTTTTCAACATTTCGGAATGAATCTCATCAATTCTTGTCTGTGAAACTGGATGGAAGACGATGATGTTGGAAAACTTGGTAAAAAATTATTGTAAATCAAGAATTTTTTAATCCAAAGTGAAAATCATGTTTTTCAAACTTCGTATTAAAAAAGTATCGAGGGAAGTATGAGCTACAAGAAACTTCCAGCGACAAAATTGTTCGCTAGTGTATGGACTAACTCTCTGGAAAATTTTAGATCGATTAACTCATTGGTTTGGAAAATACAGCTATTTATTCATGAGCGCGCAACTCATATTCTCCGTTATCTCAACGTAGTTCCCGGGTTGAACGTACGAGGCTGCACGAAACAAAAGTCACCTAATTTCTCAAGGTACTTTTATGTTTTCTGTATCAGAGAATCCAAATATCAAATTATTTTCGCAAAATTCATGATAGATTCTTTATCATAAACAACTTGTTTGAGACTATATTATGAAGAAACGTTCCGTATTTGAGGAAAATTGACTTTTGCAATACTTTGTGTTTTTCTACGAGTTCTTTATGTTTTAATAAATCTTCGAAACAAAAGTTACAGACATCAGTACGTGGCTTTGGAAATGTGGAATTAAAATTTAATCAAAATATTTCATGTGCGTTGGCCCACTTAAGGGAGCGTTGGAATCGCCGGTTTCACTGGCATAATATTCCAGAAACAAACTGTACAATTCAGTTGATGTTAAATCAGGCTCATCAGAATACTGCAATGAGGAATCTTCACGCTTATAATGGGACTCAGAGTGTGGTATAGATGAACAATGCTCTAGAATCATCTTTCTCACTTCAATAGTCAATCGAATTGAACTCTCCTTGCTTCCTTTACCTCGGTTATCTCACAGAGACTCATTATTTTTCTTTTGTTTTGGATTGTGGCGAGTCTAGATTGATGAATCTTCATCAAAGAACATAAAAAGCCCCGACACACTGACAGATGAGTTGTTTGATGATGAAAAAAATATTCCCAACAGATAATTTTGTTATTTTTCCTTCGCAAGATTTTTCAGTTTTCATTAACATCATTCCACGCAGTAAACAATTGTGGGTTGTATATTCGCCAGTTGATTTTCAGAATACGTGAAACAAGTCTTTTTGTTGCAAGATCTCAATTTTTCTATAACATTCTTGACTGCAGCAGGATGTGACGCTTTCGAATGCTTTTGCAGCGACAGTTTTGTTGGAACGGGATACATACTCATCCCCCTATGATTATAAACAAGTTTTTATTGCAAGGATTTCTAGGAAAGGAATATCTATGTTTTGAAAATATCAATCCTGAAAGAAATCTTGGTTTCACATTAATATAACTTACCTTGTTTCTCGCAATTTTTTTTTCATCTCGTTTCCAATTACTCTCATTTCTAGTTCTTTTTCTTGTTGTGGTCGAGGCTTCCGTAACGGACAATTTTCAGGATTGAAAGCAAGAGGTTATTTATGTACGAAAAAGCCATACAATATACATACGTATTGTTTTTCGGCTTTCTCTTGTTAACAGACGAATGTAAGCTTTGAAGTTAGCTGATCAGTCAAAATATTTTCCAGGGAGCATCAAACGGACAATGAAATTTTCAAGACTATGTTCAACGCTGCTGTACGGGTGACCATCAAAGTATTTAACATTTCGTTAGTGAATACATGGAAAATACTTTGGTGGTCACCCGTACGATGCCGCTGAACATAGTCTTGAGAATTCAATTATCGAATTCATGCTCCCTGGGGAATATTTTGACTGATCAGCCCACGTCACACCTTACATTCGTCTGTTAAAAAAAGGAAGCCGAAAAACAATACGTATGCATATTGTACGGTTTTCTCGTACATAAGCAACCTCTTGCTTTCAAACCTGTTACGGCCGTTACGGGAGCTTTTGCGACTGTGTTAGACGGAATTGAGAAACCTACAAATTTGCACATCACAGATGCGGTAAAAATGATATATTTCCCAAATGAACAAATTCAGCTGTTTTATGACTATTGTGGAAAACCCGCAAGTCATATTGTACAAGCAGATTTTGTTTACGATGTTTTGTTGAATATACCGTTACCTGATTTGGTCGGAATAAGTCAACGAAATTTGATCGATGTCCAATCGTTGACAAAGTATTTTTTCAAAAATGTTTCGGCTTTGTTCATTGATGAGACATGTTATCCCTTTGATGATACATCAGGAGAATAATGAATAGATCTTGTGTGAATGATATTTACTCAACCGTTCCCTCATGAGGAAAATTGGAGTATTCGACAAAAACATAAAACATCATATTAAAAAAACGAATCCCATCTTTTGGATATAATTTTAATTGTCTACATGAATGAATAATGTTAGTATTGTAAACATGCTTTGATACATACTTTATTCTTCAAGTGAAACAAGGAAACTTGTTTGTCTACCCAATTTTCTTCTAAATACGAAACGTTCCTTTATGATATAGTCACAAAAAAAGTTGTTTATATGAAGAATCTATCAGGAATCTTGCAAAAATAATTGGATATTTGGATTCTCTGATACAAAAAACATAAAAGTATCTGAGAAATTTGAGTGACTTTTGTTTCGTGCAGCTTCGTACGTTTAACCTGGAACTACGTTGAAATAATGGAGAATAAGTGAGTTGCGCGCTCATAAATAAATAGCTGTATTTTCCAAACCAATAGGTTAATCGATCTGAAGTTTTCCAGAGAGTTAGTCCATACACTAGCGAACAATTTTGTCGCTGGAAGTTTTTGCAGCTCATACTTCCTCGATACTTTTTAATACGAAGTTTGAAAACATGATTTTCACTTTGGATTAAAAAAATTCTCGATTTACAATAATTTTTTACTAAGTTTTCCAACATCATCGTCTTCCATCCAGTTTCACAGACGAGAATTGATGAGAGATTCATTCCGAAATGTTGAAAATACAAAACTTAGAGCAGGTCTTCAACCTTGGAAAACATTGATTTTCAGACCAAAAAATATTTGCAGTTTTTATTTTTTTTACTAAGGAATTGTTGATCACAGAAAACAATCGTAAACGAAGACCAAGGTTGATTTTCTGAAGAGCTATCGTCTGGTATAGTTTTGTTTTTCAAAATCTCGAATTTTTCATTTTGACGTTGGAATGTTAAGCAGCTTGGGACAATAGTTTCACGTCTTTTTTGGAGCGCGCGACCGGTTGTTGCATCCGCCGCTCAATTCAACGGGGAACAGAATCTACCATACTAGGAGGGCTCTGAAGTCCCCAATCTTGAAGGAGCGATAGGGGCGGATATCTTGAACGAGGTGGGGCGGCTCAAGCGATAGCTCATCTGATGGGGATTTCCAGCCCGAATACAGCCGTTTTTTGTTTCTTGAAATCGGTCAATTTTTGCCGAATCATGACCACTTAAAGATTGTTCTGGGAGCAGTCAGAGCTGGTGTAGACCTTCCTAACTCCTCATCAGATAAAGATCTTTGATGTCTTTTTAATCAAATTGGGGGGGCTTATGATGTGTATCATTCTCGGAAGGGGATCCTGAAGACAATCGGAAATAATGAATAACAATGGATCCATCAACAAATCAAAGTAAATGAGAAATAAGTGTAGAAGGATTGCACACATTACGTAGCCCCCAGCCAAAGTGCCCTCCAACTCTCCAGCGTTCCACTCCATATCAGCCGCACTCGCTTTATAACGTCTCTAAACTGTTGATTCAGGATTTTTCACAAGTTTTTCTCACCTGTTCATTCAAGTCATAATTTTCATTTTTTTTACGTGTTCCTCACCACCCTGGCTAATTTCGATCATTTCTCATCATTTTACGATACTTCGACAATTCTGAACATTTTCGGATGACTTCTGCACATTTTCGATATTTTCGATAATTTCTTAATATCCTCGGACAAATTGATTACTTTCGACATTCCTAACAAATCTCGGACATTCACGAATAAATTCGCTTATTCTCGATAATTCTCAAATATTTTCGGATAATTTTGATTATTTTCGAGCATTCTCGATGATTCTCAAACATGTTCGGATAACTTCGCTCATTTTCAGTATTTTGGATTATTCTTGAATATTCTCGGACAAATTCGATTTTTCTCGACATTCTTGATAATTCTCGAACATTCCCGGATAACCCACTTATTTCGATATTTCCTGATAATTCTCAAACATTTTCGGATAACTCTGCCTTTCTTCCGATATTTTTGATAATTTCGAATATTCTGGCAAATTCTGATTATTTCTGTAGTATTTTCAAAGCTCTGAAGAAGGAGGAACTGAAAAGAAAATGGAATTTGAAGAATCTCAAACAAGAAGAAACACAGGAGGGCATTCAAAGTGATGTTGAACGAAAACTGGAAGATCGACAAGAGAAAGATTCGGAAATAGGAGTAGATGGACAAATATGAAGGGGAAATATAGAACAAATGTGCAGATGGAAACTTTCAAGAGCAATAAAGTAGAGCCTAAGGAACCATGGATAACGGGAGAAATTCTCGATTCAATTAATGAAAGAAGGAAATACAAGAATAAGAGTAGTGAATAAGACCAGCAGACATACAAGGCACTGAGGAATAAAATAATCAGAGAATCAAGGAAAGCAAGAGAACAGTGGTTGGAGGAGAAATGTCAGGATATAGAAGTAAGATTACATGTAGGGAAAGTAGATGAGGCATATAGGATTGTTGAGAAGTTTTTTGGACGAATGAAATCTAGGAGCAGTGAGATTAAGAATTCTCCGGGGAGACAATTGATAAGAACGGAGGAGAAAATGGGATAATGGATCCATCATTTGGGGAGATCTGTATAAAGGAAATGATAATATAGGATTTTCAGAGAGGGAGGAAGATGTCGAAGAGGAAGAATTGGGAGATTCAATTTTGAAATCAGCATCTGACAGGGCTCCAGGAGAATTGAAAATAATAAAGCGCCAGGAATAGATGGCATAAGTGCGACCTTATCAAAGCCTCCAGTCAGAGAACTCGTGATGCACTGTTTGAATTGGCCAGAGATATGTACGAAATAGGCGTGGAAGTACCAATGGAATATTTCCAGAAGAATAAAATTGTCACCATTTCAAAAACAAGGAGCAGACAAATGCGAGAACTACAGAACGATTAGTTCTACATGCCTCAGAAAATACTGGGACAGAAATCATATACAAAAGAATAGAGAATAAAACAGAGAGTAGATTAGCAGAAGATCAGTTCGGATTCAGGAAGAATAGGGAACAAGTTGAGAAGCGATATTAGCACTCAGAACAGTAGTAGAGAAGAGTCTAGAGGTGGAAAAGTCTGTGTACATAGGTTTTGTAGATATACAAAAGGCATCTGATAATGCTGATTGGGAGAAAATGTTCACGATTTTGAAAAAGGCAGCAATTAATTTTAGGATAGGAGAATAATATATGAATTATATAAGGGGTTAATCAAACCACAATAATAGAAAATGAAGGGTCAAAAAGGAGAGCACAATTAGAAGAGGAGTGAGATGAAGGATGCTCACTATCGCCACTGATTTTCAATTTGTATATAGAAGGAGCGATGAACGGATTGCGGACGACATAGCTATATTAGCTACGAGTAGTGCTGAGTTAGAAAATTTGATTTGATTTTATTTGATTTATTTTGACGGGCTAAGACGCCTCCTTTAGATACAAAAGTATGTAAACAATATCATGGCGGTTAACAAAAGAAAATTTTCAAATAAAGTACTAAAAAGTAAATTACACAAAACACGGTGTAAATTATCACGAACCTTAAAGTATAGATGTGGAATAATATATAAATTATAATCTCACACTCTTCTTAGAGAAAGCCTTCTGGCCGATTTTTAAAGATTGATACTGACCCCGAAAAGAAATCAAGATCATCTTTATATGAGTTTGCCAAGCAACAGATGCGGTTGACTGGATCAGAATAAAAATAATGTGAAGTGAACATCGGAATATTGAAAAGCGAAGGCTTTCGTAGAGTTCTAGATGGTACATTGAAGTTTAAAAGAGAGAGTAGTTCAGGACAGCTGATTTGACCATTAATGATTTTGAAAAAGAAAACGAGATCGTCAACCAACCTACGAGCTTCAAGCGTGGTCATGTCAAACGATCTCATTAACGGTCCATAATCGCGACAGGACACGGCCATGGGAGGAAATTTTCAAAAGCTAAGAAACGCAAAACTTGTGCTGAACTCCTCAATCAGTTTACAATATTTATCTTGGCGAGGCGACCAGATCTGGGACGCATATTCTAAATCAGGGTCTGACAAGAGCATTGTATAGTGTTGAGGGTTCTTTTGAAGTCTTTAGACATACGCCTCAGAAACTGAGTTGCTTCATAGCCGTATTAACTATATTTTGATAATGCATAGTGAAATTGAACTTGGAATCAATTATAGTTCCTAAATCATGCATACTCTGAACAACCTCTAAGCTAGACCTGTTCAATTCATATGAGAACATGACTGGTTGCATCTTACGCGAAAGTCTCATTACTTTACACTTCGATATATTCAGTTGCAGTTCATTTAAGGCACACCATGATTCCAACCTATGCAAATCGGATTGTAATGCAATGACATCAGCGTATGATAAGATTCTCAAGAATAATTTCAAATCATCCGCGAAAAGTAAAAATTTAACATGCTCAAGATTGTCACCACATCATTAATAAACAAATAAATAGCAATGGGCCTAAATGCGACCTCTTGCGGAACACCTGATTGTACATTGATAGACCTTGAGATGAAATTCTTAACCTTAACAGTTTGAGTTCTATTCGTAAGATAGCTTCTCATCCAATTAAGAATATTTCCACGGAAACCAAGGCGGTATAATTTAGATACGAGAATATTATGATCTACAGTATCAAAGGCTTTTGTGAAATCAGTATAAAACTGTATCTACCTGACCGTTATTATACAAAACTCTTGATACATAGTTACAATAAATAGCCAAGTTGGTGATAGTTGAATGACCAGGCATAAAACCATGTTGCATATCCGAAATGACGCCAGAAAACAGTGGAGATATTATATCAGTTACCAAGCTTTCAAATAGTTTGGGAATTGCACTTATGATAGATATTGGCCTGTAATTTTTCACATCTGCTCTGCAACCAGCCTTGAAAATCGGCGAGACCAAACTATTTTTCCAGCGGGTAGGAAATGACCAGGAGATAAGGTGGCATTGAAAATCAACCACAGTGGTCGTGATAATATGTAGCTGCAGGATTTCAAAAACAAAGGGGAATCCCATCATCGCCAGGACCCTTATTGATATCTAAAGAGTTGATTCCATAAGCACTGTTCCAATGTTAATATAGAGATCAGAGATATCCAAATCAGAAATGGATTCTAAATTAGGAGTCAGATCATTGTGAGAAACATAAACAGACTCAAAGTGAGCAGCAAACGAGTCAGCAATTTCACGCCCAGAGGTAACTGAGATTCCATCCATAACCATTTTACCCGGAATACCATTGTCGGATCAACGAGAATTGATATAGTTCCAAAAGCCTTTGATACTATGAGGAATTTGCAATTCCGTTGAGCGAACATAATCATTATAACACTTATCCACTAATTTTTTACATTGAGCACGCAAATCAGAGAAAATATGATAATCTTGTATCCGATTATGTTCCTTATACATACAATGTGCTTCTTTCTTGGCACGTATCAGATCGATCAACTGTTTAGAAAACCATCTAGGGTATTTGGAATCACGAGAATAACATTTAGGAACGTGCAAATCAATTGCGTAATTCATAATCTCATACAAACACTCAACCGCATCATCAATAGTCAAAACACTAAGTAATGAATCCCAAGGGATTTGATTGAAAAATTTCGAATTGCCGTATAATCACCCAAATTGAAATTATAACGAAAAATATTATCTCGAGGAAGATAATTAATTGAAACCACATCCAGTATAGAAAGAAGAGGTGGATGATATTTATCACAGGTGAGAAGAGACTCAGCAGGTAATGTTGTCACTACAGAACTGTCATTTGTAAATAACAGATCAAGCATAATACCAAAATCATTACATATATCATTCTTCAAGGATAAATTTGAGAAGTTAAAATATTCACAGACAAATTGAAAATACTCTCAACACTATGAAAAAATATTACAAGACAAATATTGTACGAGTATAAATAAGGACAAAGGAAATTCATGATTCGAATAATAGCGAAAACATCGAGAAGGACGGAAATCAAAATGGATGCACAGACAATTCAGTAAGTCAAAGAATTTGAAGATCTAGGAAGCATAATTACAGAAAACGGTGGAAGGAAAGAGATATAAGAGCAAGAATAGCACAAGGAAAACAGGCTTTCCACCAAAAAAACAGTCACTATGTTCGAAGAATATTAGCTGAGCTGTAAGGAAGAAATTCTTGAGGAGTTACGTTTGGAGCACAGCATTATATGGTTGCGAAATTCGGACAATTGGAGAAACGGACCAACGAACACTTCAAGCTTTGAAAGGTGGTGTTATAGGAGGATGCTGAGGATAAAGTGGATGGAGAAAGTGAAAATGAAGAAGTACTTGAGAAGGTAAATGAAAGGAGAAGTCTTCTGAGACAGGTCGAAAAGAAGATGTAATCTGATAGGACACACATTAAGGCATGATAGCTTATTGAAAACAATATTGGAAGGAAAATGAATGGTAAAACTCGAAGAGGTAGACCTAGATTAAGTTATATGAAGCACATTAAACAAGATATGGGTTGCCGTAGATATGCAGAAATTAAGCGGTTAGCGGATAATAGACAGGGTTGAGGATTCCATCAAACCAGTCATAAGACTGATTACTTCATGATGATGACTTCGATAATTCTCGAATATTTACGGATAACTTTCTCATTTTTGATATTTTCGATAATTCTTGAATATTCTCGACAAATTTGATTGTTTTCGAACTCTTGATAATTCTCAAACATTTCCGGATAATCTTGCTCATTTCCTATATTCTCGATAATTATTAAACATTTTCGGATAATTCTGCTTCTATCCGATGTTCTCGATAGTTCTCAAAATTTTCGATGTTCCTGATAATTCTTGAATATTCTCGGATAAATCTGATTATTTTCGACATTCTTGATAATTCTCGAGCATTCTCGGATAAATTCTTTTTTCAATATTTCCGATAATTCTCGGCTATTTCCGGATAACTTTCTTTATTTTGGATATCCTCGAACATTCTTGAATAAATTGAATTATTTCTTATATCCTCCATGAATCCATTTCAATGTCTCTTCCGGAAAAAGAAAGGATGACCATCCTCATGATGAAGGGATATGGTGATCGAGAACGCTCATGCAGAGAAGTTGCGGGCTCATTCAATGCTGAATTCAGAGTGGGTCAGCCGAGAATTTCTGCAACAACAGTTTCAAAGACTGTAAAACGGTACCGAGAGACAGGAGTGTTGAAAACCTGCCGTGATAGGGCAGACGTAAGACAGCGACGTCCGATGAAGTCGCGTTAGATATGCTACGAACAGTTATAGATACTCTGATTACCTCCGCAAGACAAATTTCTCGTGACCATGATATTCCCCATAATTCGGTCCTGAGGATTCTCAGACGAAATAAATTTCATCCTCACAGGACACATTTAGTCAAAGATGTAAGCGAAGATGATTTCGATCGATGCCTGAAATATTGCGAAACCATCATGCAAAAAGTTGATGAAGACCTCATTCCATGCAGAATATAGTCTTCTCTGACGAAGCTACATTCATGTTGAATGGGAATGTGAATAGACACAATTGTAGATACTGGAGTGACAGCAATCCTCACTGGGAGTCCGAATACCCAATACCCACAAGAATTGGAATGTTTGGGCAGGAATATTGGATACGCATATCATAGGTCCATTTTTTCATCGAGGGAAATCTGACCGCAGAAAAATATAGGGTCACGCTGATTGAGGATATTGTTCCCCATATCCGTAGACTTTCAAGACCAAATTTCGATGCAGTTTGGTTTCAACAGGATGGTGCACCCGCACATGTCGGATTAGAAGTACGACATGTTTCTGCACCGAAGTTTTGTCGTCAGGTGGATTGGGAGGCGAGGAGCGATCCAATGGCCCTCCGATCCCCGATTTGATCCCATTAGACTTTTTCCTTTAGGACATTCGAAAGATCGGGTGTATCAAAATCGAGCACAAGATTCAGAAGGGTTGCGTGAAAGAATAATAGAAGAAGTGGCACTCCTGAAATTTTGCGGAACGTAGGTGAAAGTTGTTTTAATCGTCTCACGCACTGCATCAAATGTTTAGGCAACCATTTTGAACACCTCATTTGAGTCCCAAACTAAAGCGCTTATTTGCTCCAACATGGGTCTTATTTGGGAATGGAGGAAAACCACATCTGGAATGTAGAAATTGCTATATCTCGGTGAAGGATCGACCGATTTCATGGAATCAAAGACGGTTGGATTCGGAGCACCATCCACAGATGTGTCGCGAGCTCCCAATTTGATTCGAGACTTGTATCTCCCCTACAAATCTCATAGCCCCCATTCGGACTTATGAATTCTCACTCCCATGGGAAGATACAATTCCAGACACAATTTATCAATTATCGCGATTGGTCACTAATGCCTACTGATGATTTTTTGAGTTGGAATGGCGATATACCAAGTGTTCCTCAGTAGGAGGTTATGAAAACTAATCAGGAATGTTTGTTGATTTTTCCTAATGCATTCCGATTCAAGGTGATAACCGTACCAACAATTCAAGACACATCTCATCAATGATCCCGATCGTTACCTAATGTTTATTAACAATTTACTTTGGCTGGGGGCTACGCAATGTGTACAATCCTTCGACACTTATTTCTTATTTAACTTCATTTGTTGATGGATCCATTGTTATTCATCATTTCCGATTGTTTTGGGGATCCACTTCCTAGAATGATACATCATGAGCTCCCATTTGATTAGAAAAGACATCTGAAAATCTCCATCTGATGAAGAGTTAGGAAAGTCTACACTGGCTCTGACTGCTCCCAGAACAATCTTCAAGTGGTCACAATTCGGCGAAAAATTGACTGATTTCAAAAACGAAAACGGCTGTATTCGGGCTGAAATCCCCGTCGAATGAGCTATCATCACATGATAAGCCGCCTCACCTCATTGAAGATTTTCGCCCTCGCCCCTCCTTCAAGATTGAGGACTTCTCACCCTACTAGTATGGTAGATTCTGTCTCTGTTGAATTCAAAGAAAAAATTATTCCATTATCTCCACCCATTCAGGAGTCATTAGGTGTATCCATATTTTTGCACCACCCTGTATATTTAATTTCTTTGCAGAAGAATCGTTTTGAGCCACCTTGACTAAGCATAGCAAGGCCTTCTGAATCTCGCATACAGCAAGAGGCCCCTGCGACGATGCTCTGGGGTTTCAACGTGTTATGTTTGAATCTCAAGCACCAGGAAATAATCCTCTTCAATCGACCCAATTTTGAAAATTCACTAAAAGAAAAGCGTTATCAGCGGGTCGAACCGATACACAGGCTTGTGCTGGTAATTTTAGCTCCGGTAATTCCAACTCAGCGATCGGAATGCTCGGCCAATCGATCTCGTCAGATGCCAGCCATTGCGGTCCACCCCACCACAATTGACATTCCTCAGTCGAGTCAGTCTCAAACCTCTTGATAAAACATCAGCGGGGTTGTCGAGATCGAATGTGGCGTGGCTGGTGTGCTCCTGAAACCGACGAAATTCCTGCAATGCGATTGCTTACAAATGTTTTGAGCAAATGCGGACTTATTTCAATCCAAAAGAGGACGATAGTCGAGTCGTGCCAATAAGTAACTCGTATACCCTGTATATCTAAAGCCTCTTTCACCTTCTCCGCCAATCTAGTTAGAACAAGTGCCCCACATAACTCCAATCAAGGTATGGTAATAGACTTGCGAGGCGCTACCTTCGTTTTCGCACACAGAAGACGCACCATTACATTCCCAACAACACCAACGGAACGTATATATATGCACGCCCCATAGACGTCTTCACTTGCGTCTGGAAATCCGTGAAGCTCGATGGATTGAGAAGAAGAGCAGCTAACTTGACGCGGCAGTTGTAATTCGTTCAAACAATGTACTTAGTCCATTTGACGTGAATATCCAACGGCAAGGGATCATCCCAGGAGATATTGTTGGACCACAACGATTGCATGAAAAATTCGGCCGTACAATACACGGGCTGAACAAACCCAACGGGTCGAATATCTTCGCAACAACTGATGACATGTTACGCTTGGACCATTGAATCGAATTCAATGGCGTGCTAATCTGATATACTGATTCATCTACTGAACGAGACCACCAAAGCTCTAAAGTTTTAGTATGATCATGTGGGCCAAATTCTAATACATGCCCTGGCTCACCAGTGCCCTTCATATCATCAAGAACCCGAAGATCGTTTGATACCATTTTCGAAGTTGAAAACCTGCTGAATTTAATATTCCACCGATATTCTTGCAGATACGAGTCGCGTCCTCTATAGTGTCTGCTCCGAATAGCAAATCATCGACGTACATCGATTTTCTTATGATTTTCGTGATTCCAGGGTGTGATTGTTCAAATTGATTTGCCAGCCCAAACAAACAACGGTTGGTTAAAATGAGCTCGATGCCTGGCCATAAGTCACAATGTCCAGTTCGTATACGTTCATAGGATCTGAAGCATGTGATCGCCAAAAGATTCGTTGCAGCCTCCGCTGATCTGGATTATTCAAAACTTGCCGATACATCATGGTGATATCACCACTTATCACATAAGTCGACATGCGGAAACGTAAAACGATTGAAAATAATTCTGATTGTTGTTTGGGGCCAACCATCTGAATTTGATTCAAAGATACACCACTGCTAGTTGGTGCAGAAGCATCGAATACACCTCGCACTTTTGTTGTTAGAGGAGTTTCCTTTGAAACACCGTGGTGAGGTTTATAATAAGCAATTGATTCTTCCGAGGATCCCCTAATTTTTGGCATATGACCTAACTGTTCGTGTTGATTCATGAAGTTTACGTAATTATCCGCTAATTTAGAGTTTGATTGCAATCTTTTCTCTAATGATAGGAATCTTCTCAATGCGTGCTCCCTTGAATCTCCCAAAGAATCTAATGAACCTTTAAAAAGAACGGTTACAATGAAACGACCGTCCTGATTTCTTCGCGTAGTCTTGATGAAATGTTTTTCGCAATCTCATTCCTCCCTCGCCAGATGTGCGGTAGTTGGGCAATCTTCAAACCCCCAAAACTTAGTTAAATCCTGAGTGAGATAATTAATGCTAAGATTGTGAATCCCTTACGTCCCTTTAGTGAGATAATCAGGTATTCTACCAGAAATCACGTAACTCAAACAGCAAAACTAGTTCTCAAACTGTTCTCAGAGGATACCATTTGAATGCCACGCTTTTTAAGAGGATTCTTTAAAAGTACGCACAATCATCCATTTGAATCCAAAAATAATTCAAAAAGTATGCCCTTTATGTCAGTAGAAATGGAAACATATAGAAGTTCAGAAACAACTATCAATATACGAGAAAAATTTTTCATATCTCTCAAATCCTCTCATATGATTGTTGTTCCAATAATATTCATCCTTGGAATTCATCCGTTTCAGCAATGCGAGAAGGAAGATTCATACGGCCCTTATGAACGCTTCTTCCCCATCATTTCTTGACAAACCGGTCCATGGCTCAATGAAAAGTCAGCGGAATGGTGATTGAAAGGACCTATGTTCAAACTCCGGTTGAGGGAAAATTTTTTTCCCTCAACCTTTTAGCATTTATGAATTTTTTTAAATCTCGATTTTTATAGTGAATCATGATTGAATGAATTTCCATATTGAATCATAATCAGCACTGATTTTCTATGATTTTTCATATATTTGACTATTAATGTTCCATACAGATTCATAGTGTACCATGAACACAATTTCATAAAATTTCATAGCTCACAGAATATCCTGTCGCAGAATCCACAATTTTTCATGATCTTGAATGAGTCTTTTATGAATCGCTATGTGACTCTAACCCGTTAGCGCCTGAACAGACACTTTTGGACACAAAAATTCAGAGATTCATTGTACAATGAACTTGGTTGAAAAAAAATTCTTGAGCCACTGTATCCTATGTTTTGAAGGTCTTTCGAATGGTGATATTCAGAAGTCCTCAAATGAGTTTTTCCGTGTGAAAATTGCAAGTTAAAAAAAGCACTGTTTATTTAAAGAAAATGTTTCAAGATCATATGTTTGTTTGCTTTTGCATTTTTCTACATACTTAAAACCGATAAATATCGCGTCCATGGAATCTCAACTAAAAGTTATTGGCTTAAGATTAATAAGAAAAAATGTTTATTCATACAAAAAGGCGTCCGAAACAATAAATTTTATTCTTAATCTTCAGCAATTTTTTTCTCGATTTCTAAGGACTTCAGGACAAATTTTCTGATGACAAAAACGGCTTAAAATTGGCTGAAGAATACCTCAAATTTTTCAGATCCGTAAAAGAACATTTTGATTTTCCGGAAAATGGAAAATTGGCTTTTTGGAAAATTGTTTTCAAAATCTGAAAAATTTGAGGGTATTATTTTACTGATTTTAAGACTTTTCGTTCCAACAAAACTTCCTGCAAGTCCATAGTTATTAAGAAAAAATCTCTGAAGTGTTTCTTAGAGTATCGAAAATATCCTCATTTAGTAAACTACGTGTTGACGTGGATGTGACATTTAAAGGAGTGAATAAGCAATGACAGTAGTTCATTTACTTTTGGTTACTCAAAAGCGTAGAATAGAAATACCCACCCAAGAATTACTATGATAGGAAGCTCCTAAAATAATACGGTGCAATATCGAAGTAAGGTGGTATATTGATGTAAACAATGTGAAATATTGATATATGGTAAATATTTCTATGTGATGAATGTTTGATCTGATTGCATCCCAATTTGAAGAGAATTTGGAATAAATAAATGAAATCACAGATTCATTGAGAAAATATATCTTGATATTTATTACACACTAATAATTACACAATGAAAATGTTGAATTTGTAATTGGTGATCTCGGAAACCATTCAGCAATTTTTTTCTCAATAACTATGGACTTGCAGGGAAGTTTTGTAGGAACAAAAAAGTCTCAAAATCAATCAAACAATACCCTTAAATTTTTTCAGATTTTTTAAACAATTTTTCAAAAATGCCAACTTTTCTATTTCCTGGAAAATCAAAATGTTCTTTACGGGTCTGAAAAAATTTGAAGGTATTCTTTGACCAATTTTAAGACGTTTTTGATCTTAGGAAATTTGTCTTAAAGTCCTTAGCAATCGAGAAAAAAATTGCTGAAGATTAAGAGTGAAATTTATTGTTTTGGACGCCTTTTTGTATGGATAAACATTTTTTTTTCAATCATCTCAAGCCGATAACTTTCAGTTGACGGTCCAGGGACGCGATATTTATCGGTATCAAGTATGTAGAAAATGCAAAAGCAAACAAAAACATGATCTTAAAACATTTTTTTCCAAAAACAGTGCTCTTTTTTAATTTGCAATTTCATACAAAAAAACTCATTTCAGGGACTTTTGAACATCACTATCTGAAAGAGCGACCTTCAAAACATAGGATACTGTGGCTCAAAAATTTTTCTTCGACCAAATTCATTGTACAATGAATCTCTGAAATTTGGTGTCCAAAAGTGTCCGTTCAGGCGCTAATGGGTCAACTAGATCAACATATTTTTCCTAACGATCATAAATAAAATAATATCATTGAAGTCGCGTTTACAACCCTGAAACGATTTTTTTCATTCCATTGTGAAAATTTTTGATATCATAGAGGATGAAAATTGAGAAAAAGTAATTCACTGAACTCGTATTACACATCGTAATAATATTGTAAAAATCTTACCAAAATGAATTAACCCGGGTGTTGCGACGGTAGAGGAGACGACAACAGAGGTCGTCGGACCAACCTCGTATGGTTGTTGTCCAGCGTGGCCTCTGGAATGGATTATATCGGCCCGAGCGGTGAGACCGATACAACTTAGAGGGATTCGTGTTTTCTGCCTCCAAGGGCAACGAGATACCCTTCCTGTCTGAGATTGATTGGGGAAATAAGGAAAGAAACTGAAGATACTTCAGTGACAAAGTTTTATTTAATTGACAAGATTTGGAATGATGAAAACTTTACAATTGTCAAAATAGGGGTTATACAAAAACTTGGCACTGGTATGTGTATATATATATATATATATATATATATATATGACGGGGACGAGAAAAGGAACAACAAGCAAGAGCGAGACAAGGAGAAGGAAAGAAAGAAAAGTCAGAGGGAAAGAGTCTCATTCACCGTTCAGCCAGCTGGGTTTAATCTTTTAATATATGTTATTGAATCTCCTCGCTGTTATGAACTTTTGTCCGGGGTGTAGGCTGGAGGTCACTTTTTGTTATTACATAACTAAACTGAAACACTTTGTGAACAGACGGAAACTTGTACACTTGTATACTAGGCGATTCCTTAAATTTTTCTCTCTTCTCACCCTCCCGCAGGTGCGATGACACCCATGGGTACGGAGGAAAATCCGACGCCATCAAAAGGGCTCCAGTGCGTATCCATCCTTCGAGTCGATCCATATCCATAGTCGATTACTTGATTATAGTTTCAATGCAACACGATGTTGCATATCACCAGAACTGAATACATCGAAAGAAGTAATTGATCATGCAAGAACTAACTAGTCAACGAAATCGGTTACTTGTCACGATTTCAATGTATTACAACTCCTTCTGTTTTCAAAATCACATTCGCAATTGTCAACTGATAAACAGCTGATGATTGGGAGAAGAAGCACAACCTCAAATCCCCAATCGTAATCGACTGGCTAGTGATGGGTAAGTAATTCGATATATTTTCATCATTTGACAACGCCATCTTCAACCAGAATAATATGGACAGTCATGAGCCAATGGTTAGATGACGTACCACGAGAACACATAACGTCCCTTTTAATAGACGTCTAATATCAACCAGCCCATGACGAGATGATTACTAGCCCACACAGTACAGGATATTGCAGTAATATCGCAGTCATATTATTTTGTGATATTGTGATATCGCAGGGAAATATTATTGCGATTTTGCCGTAATATTTCATGTCCGCGCAGATTGATTGCAGTAATATTGCAGTAATATCACAGCAATATTGTAATATTGCAGTAATATCACAGCAATATTGTAATATTAAGTCAATATTAAACCAATATTTCATTGATGTCACAGTAATATTTCACACCTGTCGATACTACATATTTTAGTAATATTGTGGCAATATTTCGAAGGGACACTAATTGCACGCAGTTGAAAATATAACCGCATATGGACTCGACAAACATTTCTCGGTAAAAATTATCTGAACTGAATTCATGAATGTATCTGAAGTTTTAAGGAATAATCGTTAATACTTTATTTGCGATACAAGGCCCAAATTTCCAAAATCCAAAAAATTTTTTCCAACATCTGTGAGAAAGTTTGGAATCCAAAATTTGGATTCTGCACTGCGATAAAGTACTGAAGATTATCTCTGAAAATTTCATCTATTTCTATGAATTTTGTATCGTAATTATGTCTCCGGGCTCCCTGCTATTTTATGTATACCCTATCGCCTTCGATTAAAATCCTGTGACATCGTCTCTCTTCGCTAGCTACGCCTTCTCGCCTGGCTTGTAACCGCTCAGTGCTCTTGAGAAGTTGTAACTGACGCACGCGACTGAAATTATATGAACAATATAATAACTGTTAAAACGAAAGCAGCGGAGTTTCATTCGAAGATTCCCATCCACCAAACTGTCGTGGGAATATTCATCAATTATTGATCCTTCGATTCGACTGTTCAGTCGACGACGACGTGTTCAAAAGACTCGTTCAAACAAACATTGAACGTAGCAAAATCGTAAAGTGCAAAGTTTCGTTTTTTTTGCAACAGTTAACGATAACAACATAAAAAACAAGGAGGTGTCGCGTGTGTATCATTATCGTACTCAAAATACATAGTACAGAGTACAGAGTACTCAAAATCAATGAAAATCGAAAAAGGCGTACATTCCAATCATCGTACGCGGTCATTACAAGCGGTCATTGTTCAAGTGATTTGATGCATCCAGCTAATTTGTGCATCATATTGTAATCGCATATCATCAATCTATGTGATTCAACAATCGAGTAACGGCAAGTACGATTCGGTCAGAATCGTAATCAAAATATTGGATTTGAGGAAAATCGAAAATTCGAGAGAGTTCCAGTTGGCGTCTTCTTTGAGCATCGTCCGTTCAACTGAATATTCACCTGCACCGGCGGATGGCGCTACGGTTCCAGTTACCATCAGTGATGCCAGCATTTGGTCGACTGAGTCGATTCTCCTCCATCACCCTGTATACAATCAAATTTCTTTTGTCGGAGGTTTGATTGTGTGTGTGACATTTCTATACAGACAGATGTGATGGAGAGGGAAAATCGACTCGGTCGACCAAATGCTGGCATCACTGGTTACCATCACACAACAGATTGATCCATATCGACGTAGAGTCATAGCTCCGTTTTGTTTACCTATGCATTACGTGAGTGTTATGTACGCTGCTGTGTCAAACAGAAAACGCACTATTCAAGGGTAGTTTCTTCAAGTTATGATGCACATCAATATCAATATTTTTGACGTTTCATAAACATTTAAGTTTTTTATTTCCGATCATTGCATTATTCGAGTTATATTTAAATCGTAATTCACTCGGTCTCACAATGCCAGAAACGGGTAGTGCTATCATTGTAGCAAGATTGAAAACAAAACGTAAGACTATAAAGGCACCATGTACTCGTATAAATTCATTCGTTGATGGGGTGCAGGAGTTAACTCCAGTAAACATAACTCATTTGAAAAATAGAAAAATCAAATTAGACGGATATTGGGAAAATGATGAGATCCAAACCGAATTAGAAATGATAGATGAGTTAGCTGCCGAAAATCGCGCTTCATTTGAGGAGGCATTTTTTATTTGAGTGCCAAAATCGTTCAATTGATTGAAGCCGACCCAACCACAGAATGCCCAACCTTTAAATGCGCTGATCAGGGTTCAGGGAAATAACAATTTCCATATTCACTTGCCTGAGTTAAATTTGCCCACGTTTACTGGCGATTATCGAGAGTGGACAGCTTTTTCTCAAATGTTCCAGTCTACGATTATAGATAATACTACATTGAATAACATTGAAAATTCCAATATTTGAAGGGTTCCTTGGGGAGAAGCTGCAGATTGCATTCAAGCATTAGATTTATCACATGATAATTTTCCCATAGCATGGGATATGTTGACAGGCTGATACAATAGATTGCGCATAATCATTCAAAGCCACGTGCAAGCTATTTTGAAATACCCCATATGAAAAGGAAAAGTGCCAGGATTTACGTAATCTAATCAATAGTGCTTCAAAACATATAAATTCTTGAAACTCTCAAACGCCCTACTGACCAATGGGATGACTTATTAGTTCACATACTGGCAAATAAATTAGATACTGCTCTGTTTCATGAGTGGGAGGATTCTCTGAAAGGGGATGTTATTCCGTCACTAGCACAATTGATGGACTTTCTCAACCATAAATGTCAGACATTGGAATCTGTTCCACAAAAGGAAAATTTGAACATTGTTTCGTGCAAGAACTCTCAAGTAGGCTCTCGTAAACCAACCGTCAATTGTGCCGCTACTGTCAAGACCAGATGCATCTATTGCAATAATGACCACCCAATATATTTTCGTAAAGCATTTACAGACTTGCCTGTTGAGCGCCGTTTGGCTGAAATCAGGAAACGTAAATTTTATACAAATTGCCTCAAATCCACCACTCATCATGCTCAGCAATGCAATTCAGGTCTTCGCAAATTAGGTAAATTCAAACATAACACGCTCTTGCATTTTAGCAAGCCTAATAATCCTGAAGCAAAATGATGACGATAGGATGTCATCAGAAGCAAAACTGAACCATTTACGTCATCAGCAGTAGTTACTCATAACTTAATTGCTTCAAATTACGAATACGTATTACTTTCTACCGCTTTGGTGGATGTTTACGACAAGTTTGGACAGAAAAACCAAGCTCGAGTTTTATTGGATAGCGGTTCACAAGTTAACCTCATAACTAAGGAACTAGCTTCAAATTTACGATTGCCTGTTCAGCACAAATCCATATCTATTTCAGGAATCAATCGGTTGTCAACAATCTCAAGCCAAACCAATAATCTGAAACTGGGATCGCAACACAATTCGCTTCAAGTTGAAATTGAATGCGTTATAACGGAGAAAATAACTGAGCTCATACCTGCGATGCCTGTCAGTAAAAATTCAATATACATTCCCAAGAATATTAAACTGGCGGATCCTTTTTCATAAGCCTTCTGAAGTTGATATGTTATTGGTTGTTGATTTATTTTGGAGGCTATTGAATATTGACAAATAAAATCATCTCCTCACAATCCGACAATTCAAAAGACATCTTTGGCATAGGTTCTGCAGGTAGCATTGCTGGATCTTCACTTACGTCTCCATCGTAAATAACTTCTCCCTGTCGTCATCCAATCAACAGTTGGATCAATCCTCACGAAGTTTTGGCAAATTGGGAATGAATTCAAAAATCAAACTGTTCTTCCTCCAATCGAATTAGCATGTGAAAAGCAATTTCGAGAAACGATAACAAAAATTCTGAAGGTAGGCTCATCGTAACCTTACCCATGAAACCCAACGGAATTCAAGAACTAGGTGATTCTAGGATATTGCCTTGAAGCGTCTATATGGATTAGAAAACGTTTCAAACATGACGAGGATTTGAGACTGAGGTATTCTAAATTTAGGAATAAGTATCTAGAACTTGGCCACATGAAATTGGTTGATGATTTGAATCTCGACAAAGTTGTACTGACGTTTTATTTACCCCATCATTGCGTGCTGAAGGACCAAAGTCAAAGTACCAAATTAAGAGTCGTTTTCGATGGTTCGGGTAAAACCAATTCCGGAATTTCTCTGAACGACATTCTGTTAGTCGGACCCGTGGTACAGCAGGATTTAATATCATTGATCATCTGATTTCGAACGTATAAGTATGTGCTGACTGCTGACATTATAAAAATGTATCGACAGATACTAATTCACGAATCTCAAACCTCGTTGCAACGTATTTTGTGGCGTAACAATCAGGATGAACCTGCAAACACTTACGAGCTGCAGACTGTTACTTATGGACAGCTTCGGCTTCTTATTTATCAACGCGTTGCTTGTTATATTTAGCAGAGACTCATAAAATGTCTTGCCCATCGGTTCTGAGGCTGTTTCAAATGATTTTTATGTAGATGACCTGTTGACAGGGGCTAATTCGATAGCTGAGGCTAAGTCTAAACGTGATGAAGTTATTAAAATTCTGAATTCGTCTCATTTATATCTTGATAAATGGGCTGCGAATCATGCATCTTTATTGGAGGACATACCATCATTAGCTCAAACCCAATCTCCCATTATTTTGTCAAACGAATCAGAAACAAAGATTTTGGGAATTCGTTGGGATCCTGTAAAGGACTGTTTTCAATTCGATGTTGCTTCAGATTCGGTGAATTTAGGATTACCAAAGGAAATATGCTCTCAGAAATTGCTCAAATAATTGACCTGTTGGGTCTTATTGCTCCTGTGACCATGATAGCAAAACTGCTGATGCAAGAATTATGGCGGTTGCAAAATGATTGGGACGCATCGGTTCCTCTACACATTTATACATGATATCGAATTTTCAAGGATCAATTAGTGAAACTTAGACATTTAAGAATTTCGAGGTGGTTGATACACGAAAATTCAGAGATTGGCATAGAATTCCATGGATTCTCTGATGCAAGCCAATCAGCGTACGGCGCTTGCTGTTATCTTAGAACCATGGATCGTGATGGTAATTGTCAAACTAGCCTGGTAACATCGAAGTCTCGCGTTGCCTTGTTAAAAGCTGTATCTCTTCCTGCCTCGAATTTTGTGCCGCATTACTTTTAGCACAAATCTACGAAAGAGTATTGAAGGCAATCAATTTGCCATTGTCAAGGGTTCATTTTGGTGCGACTCAACAATAACTATAGCTTGGATCAAATCGCAGTCCCGTAAGTGGACAACTTTCGTGTCTAATAGAGTTGGAGAAATTCAACGACTAACCCGTTGTGATGATTGGAGACATGTACAGTCTAAGGGCAACCCCGCCGATATTGTGTCACGAGGTGCAAATCCTTGTACTCTAATGGAATTTCCTTTGTGGTGGAATGGGCCTCGGTGGCTAGAACTTGAAGAAGTCAGTGGCCTACTTTTGTTGTAGACTACTCTATTGATGATATCCCTGAACAATCTAAGACTGCCACAGTGTTGAAGGTTACTGAGACCATTTCCTTCATTGACGAATTGTGTTCTAAGTATTCCAATCTTCGCAAATTAGTTCGGGTTTTTGCTTATTGCCTTAGAATTTCAAATAATATGAAAATCGGCACTACACGAAAAGGGGGAATTTTGACCGCGAAGAAGAGGAACAATCATTATTAGTTTTGTGTTCTTTGGTTCAAGGGGTTCATTTCAAGGAGGATATTGCTCAACTTGAGAACTCCTAGCCTCTGAAACCTCGTAGTAAACTGTCATCACTTTCACCGTTCATCGATCAGAATGGCCTATTGCGAGTAGGTGGAAGGTTGAAGCATTCTGATCTTCCTTACGACGCGCGTCATCCTATTTTGCTACCAAAAAACCATTCCTTTACCATTCTTATTATACGAAAAGAGCATGTGCGCAATTTGCATTCTGGCACTCAAGCTACTATTTATTCTATTAGAAGACGATTCTGGCTGATGTCGCTGCGTTCTACTGCTGGGACATCATTCGACAATGTATCATTTGCTTCAAGGTTGAGCCTGTTCATTCGGAAGTTACGATAAGTGATTTACCTGACACCCGTATTCAACCATCTAGGCGTTTTAGTCATTGTGGTGTGGATTTTGGGGTCCATTCTTGATAAGAGAAGGGAGGCGTCGTAGTGCCAAGACAATCAAATCCTATATCGCGGTATATGTTTGTTTTTCAACAAAGGCTGTGCACATAGAGATGGTGTTTGACCTTTCTTCCGAGACCTTCATCGGTGCATTTAAACGATTCATGGCACGTCGCGGTAAGCCGCATGATATATATTCCGATAATGGCACCAATTGTGTAGGCGCCAACCGCGAGCTATCCGAATTACATGAACTTTTTGTGCGGGAACAGATGGCTGATCAATTGAAGGATTTCTTTAATGAGTCTCGAATCAAATGGCACTGCATACTTCCCAATGCCCTCATTTTGGTGGGTTATGGGAATCAGCTATAAAGTCCGCCAAGTACTACATGAAGCGTATCATTGGTGATGCTCATCTCAATTACGATGAAATGAATACCATTCTTTGTGAGATTGAGTCAATTATGAATTCTCCACCTTTAACAGCTCTGTCCGAGGATCCTAATGATTTGCAGCCTCTTACGCCAGGGCATTTTTTAATAGGCGACGCCTTGAATAGTTGCTCTCGACCCAATATTGAAGATATAAATATCAATAAGCTTTCGCGATGGCAAAGAATCAAACAATCCCGGCAACACTCCTGGCAAAGGTGGAGCAAGGAGCATTTAACCCATTAGCGCCTGAACAGACACTTTTGGACACCAAAGTTCAGAGATTCATTGTACAATGAATTTGGTCGGAGAGAAATTTTTGAGCCACTGTATCCTATGTTTTGGAGGTCTTAAGAATGGTGATGTTCAGAAGTCCCTGAAATGAGTTTTTTTGTGTGAAAATTGCAAATTAAAAAAAAAGTACTGTTTTTTTGAAAAAAAATTTTTTCAAGATCATGTTTTTGTTTGCTTTTGCATTTTTCTACATACTCAATACCGATAAATATCGCGTCCATGGACCGTCAACTGGAAGTAATCGGCTTAAGATCAATGAAAAAAAATGTTTATTCATACAAAAAGGCGTCCGAACTAATACATTTTACTCTTAACCTTCAGCAATTTTTTTCTCGATTTCTAAGGACCTTAGAAAAAATTTCCTGAGAACAAAAACGTCTCAAAATTGGTCAAAGAATACCTCAAATCTTCTCAAAACCGTGAAACAACATTTTTGATCTTCCGGAGGAGGGAAAAATTGGAATTTTTGAAAAATTGTTTGAAAAATCTAAAAAAATTTGAGGGCATTTTTGACTGATTTCAAGACTTTTTCGCTCTTACAAAATTCCCCCGCAAGTCCATAGTTATTGAGAAAAAAATCGCTGAAGTGTTTCTGAGGTCTCAAATCATAAAGCTCTTAGGAGTATCGAAAAATATTTTCATTTAGTAAACTACGTTTTGACGTGGATGTGACATTTAAAAGAGTAAATGAGCAAATGACAGTAGTTCATTTACTTTTGATTACTCAAAAGCGTAGAATAGAAATACTCACCGAAGAATTACTATGATAGGAAGCTCCTAAAATAATACGGTGCAATATCGAAGTAAGGTGGTATATTGATGTAAACAATGTGAAATATTGATATATGGTAAATATTTCTATGTGATGAATGTTTGATTCGATTGCATCCCAATTTGAACATAATTTGAATAAATAAATGAAATCACAGATTTATTGAGAAAATATCTTTGATATTTATTACATACTGTTCTTACATAGCACAAATGTTTCAGTAATATCTCTAGAATATTCTGGAGACATTGTGATATTGTCAGAATATTCTGGAGATATCACTGAGACATTCGTGCTATATGGGAATAATTACACAATGAAAATGTTGAATTTGTAATTGGTGATCTCAGAAACCATTCAGCAACTTTTTTCTCAATAACTATGGACTTGCGCGGAAATTTTGTAAGAACAAAAAAGTATCAAAATCAATCAAACAATACCCTCAAATTTTTTCAGATTTTTTAAACAATTTTTCAAAAATGCCAACTTTTCCATTTTCCGGAAAATCGAAAATGTTTTTTTACGGTTTTGAAAAGATCTGAGGGAATTCTTTGACCAATTCTAAGACGTTTTTTTTCCTAGGAAATTCGTCCTAAAGTCCTCAGAAATCGAGAAAAAAATTGCTGAAGATTCAAAGTAAAATTTATTGTTTTGGACGCCTTTTTGTATGGATAAACATTTTTTTTTCAATCATCTCAAGCCGATTACTTTTAGTTGACGGTCCATGGACGCGATATTTATCGGTATTAAGTATGTAGAAAATGCAAAAGCAAACAAAAACATGATCTTGAAAATTTTTTAAAAAAACAGTGCTTTTTTTTTATTTGCAATTTTCACACAGAAAATTCATTTTAGGACTTCTGAACATCATCATTCGAAAGAGCGACCTTCCAAACATAGGATATAGTGGCTCAAAAATTTTTCTTCGACCAAATTCATTGTACAATGAATCTCTGAACTTTGGTGTCCAAAAGTGTCCGTTCAGGCGCTAATGGGTTGAATCATTTGCAAATTAGAGGTAAATGGAAACATAGCAAAGGAGAGCAATTAGAGGTTGGTAAATTAGTGATCATTGAACAACCAGGTCTTGCTCCACTTCAATGGCTTTTGGGACGCGTAGAAACTGTTAATCTCAGTTCGGATGGAAATGTGCGATCCGCCAGTATTAGAACTACTAAAGGACTCCTTACCCGACCTTGGCCAGACTCGCGATTTTACCGTCAGATTCCTAGTGCAGTCAGTTGTGGTATTAACTTATATGAGTTGTTATTATGTGAGAAGGATTGTAGGAATGTAAGATCACATGCTTAATATTCAATGAGCTATTAGGATTATTAAAATTGCCAAGTGCATATTAAGATAATCTAATTCGATTCAAGGAATCATAAAAGTGATAGAATCGACATTGCTACAAATGTTCATCTACATGCTATATAATTAATCAAAATATAATTGTTGTGATTTGTTCCGTTAAAGGACTTATTTGCCATGTTAACTTTGTCAATCACGTTGTTCCTTTCTTTGAGCGTTACTGTAGACGTAAGGACTCATGTAAATCTCAATTATGATCCATTACGGATACAATATGTATCCATTGTTGTCAAAATCTAATAACATATCATTTGTTTTAAGTTTATTAGAAACTCAATGTATCCATTCATTTCTTTATATTTTCATGTCTGAGTTTACAATTATAATTATCATTAGGACGAATATAACCTGTAACAATTTGAAAACCTATGTTTTTCAAGGCGCGGTGTATCGTAATTATGTCTCCGGGCTCCTGCTATTTTATGTATACCTATCGCCTTCGATTAAAATCGTGTGACATCGTCTCTCTTCGCTAGCTACGCCTTCTCGCCTGGCTTGTAACCGCTCAATGCTCTTTGGGAAGTTGTAACTGACGCACGCGATTGAAATTATATGAACAATATAATAACTATGAAAACGGAAGCAGCGGGTTTCATTCGAAGATTCCCATCCACCAAACTGTCGTGGAATATTCATCAAATTTAGTTCAGAGAATTTTACCAAGAGAATGTTTGCTCAGAGGGTACACTGGTATCCCCTTACAGTATGAGATACTAATACCAGGACCTTAGCCATTTTATTCACAACAAACTGGATAGAATCAAAATATCTCTCCGTACACAGTAATTTTCAAAATTTATTGAAGAACTGCTGTACACAGCGTTATTTTGATTTTATTCAAAGATTTTTCGAATGTTATAAACAAAATAGGTAGTGCCTCGGCCCTAGCTTCCCTTTAAGTGAATTGTTCATGTGAGGTTTGTAGAATATTCTTCACAAGTTTTAGAATATCGCTCTGTAAAGTATTTCTTGCAGTCATATAAGTATTCAATGATTGAGGCATAGAACAATATTCTGAGAATGAATTGCAAGGTATCTCGAAAAGTCTTGTATGAACAATTTGTTAATATCAGGTGCTATAGCACCCCAGTATAGTATCCTTCCCAAGGAATACGAGCGTCAGTGTTCCTAGACAAATGTAATTTGAAACTTGAAGAAAAACGAATCATTGTGATTACAGATACCAGTGCCATGAGAGCAGCTGATTATTTTTTTGGAGATTTCTGCAAAGGGGGTGAACAGGAGAATGCTTGACTGGGAATTTAACGAAATTGATCAATGATGCATTTCTTTTAGATAGAATAAATCCAATCAAAAGAGAAAATCCCCGGTTGTCACAAGCCTGGTGAAATATAATAGATATTCCGATGTAGCTTCGCTTGATTGGTAAAGAATAAAGGTACATCAAGATATTTCAATTGTATTTCACCCGTTTCGGACAACCTTACAAACAAAATCAGCTGATCTCATGGCACTGGTATCGTCTCAAAGTCTTATAATTCATATAACAACTGTAACTTTTGTGGGTTCCAAGGAATATGGAATTTTTTGAGTCATAAAAAAATCTTAATTTTTTTCCTCTTTATATTGCTCAGTGGTGAAATTAAAAATCCTGATTTTTGAAGACAAATGTGTGTTCAGGTATATTTTTCTACTTCATGGTATCTAGAAGCTCCTACAGAAGAGAAAACTATTCTCATATTTTTTTTTATATTTTAGGACCCGCATTAGAGACAGTATTATAATTTGAAATGATGTTTTTATAATATTTTACAAAATATCTCATCTTCGAAAAAAAATGAAACTGTAGGAGGCGTATTGGTTTTGCATTTTGAAGGATTTTGAAACGATTGCAATGAACCGGAATCAGAAGGAACTCGTTTTTTCACTACTAACGTTTACTACACAACACACATTTCCATTTTCTTTCATTTTCCACGTCCACTATGACTACAAAAACAAAACAATATCAAAACTGTTTTGAACTGATTTTCACATGGAAATTGGCCAGATTCAGGTTTAGGCATGTATTACAAATTCCGGTTTGCAAAATATTACCGCAATATTTCAGCGTGATTTATGATATATCATCGACACTGGAATATTGCAGTGATATTACATTGCGAAATATGATATTGTAATATTGCTGCAATACTACATTATGATTTGTAATATGACGTCAATATTGTAATATTGCTGCGATATTGCTGCAATATTATGTGCTGTGTCGGAGGTAATCTTTCTTCTCGAGATACAGCGACATCTATAACTATAATGTGTGTTCCAGTGGTTGAAGAGTGGTTGTGCAGCGAAGACTGTACAAAAATATTAGCTAGTGCCCTGTCACGAAATTCCAGCTGATTCGACGTGGCTTCCAGCTCCGAAACTTCCCTGCGTTCCCAGCTGTGATGCCTATTTCCAGGATTTCAGTTGAAAATTTCTGATTCCAGGTGGAATCCCAGTTGGAATGGAAAATCCCACATGGAATCCAGATGGAACTTTGGATTCCAGGTGGAGTTTTAGCTGGCACTCGCAGGTAATTTCTGATCTGAATCCACGTGGAATCCCAGGGTGATGAATCAGCAGTTATAGAAAATAATTAAGCTTAGCTGTGACAAGACAGTCACTAGTAAATAACTCAGATAGGCTGGTTCGATTTCTACTCAGGAAGCATTGAAATATATGTCAAAACAAGCTGTTGAAACTGACAGCAATTTTTAAAAAGACATGGGTTTCTGGTAAGAAGATGATTCCAATTATTTGGCCAACAAAGGCAAATTATCATCTCGATTATGAGCAGTTTGAAGCATACGTATAAACCTTTTCGATATTCTGTGCCGTTAAATCGAACACTCGAACAGCATAAAACTTCATCGTCAATAAATGCGAGTTCATATGAATCATGTCAGCTCCAAGTATTTTGTACTTGTTTATTACCTCCGCTCGACGCATGCAATCTATGCAATTTGACATCACCAATGCCCCACTTGGTACTTCTCTTTGACGCATTGCGAAATTCGAAAAAGGGTTACAGGTGGGTGTTTGAAATTGTGGACATTTTGAGCGCGTACTTTCGATTCATAATGCTTTGCCTCTTCTCGGAAGACAAATAATAATTAGATACTGGTTCTGACCACAAAATGCAGCCAGCGTAATGAATCAAATGATAGTATTTATTAATTGATTTATGTGAGAGAATATTCTTTGAATAATGTCATGAAATCCTTGACGAGGCTCTTCAGGTACGGAATCAGACTTCCTGTTATTTCCGGAGCGAGAATCAATTCCATTATTCTGGGTGAATGTAGAATAGGGGTTCCCATCATACTGGCTGTTGCCAGGGATCGACTTTCTCAGAAATTCCACCAGAGGACTGCATCCCCACTGCTTTGCTTCGGCTCAGCAGTTCAACTCCTCCTTCAAAATTCACTTCTGCTCACTTTTGAATGGATTATAGCCTCACATAGGCTCGTATTTTGACACAATTCAGATATCCGGGATATATGGAAAGGCACTGATCGGTTTTTCCTCAATTGAGGAACTTTGTAAAATGTCATGTTCCAGAAAGCCTGGAACTCCATTGCCTAGCACATTCTTTATATGTCATCCCCAAAATGATTCAGAAACATGTACCTTGGAGAACTGTAGAATTTCAACTGTCCTGGTAGGAATGAAGCCTGAAGCGCGACGAAAGCGTGAGACTCCGGAAAAGTGAATCTATGCGTAATAAGCGTAACGGAGGGTTATTTAGGCAGTAATTTATACATGAATCCGGAATATTTTCAGGCTTTCATTTCTTTCAATAGCTACTTCTTCACTTCCTGATTCTCACTGGTGCGCAGTTGTTATAACGTCAACCAGCTCTTTGAGGGGGTTCCTCTCGGATGCAGTGGTAGTTTTATACGGAGAAGATCGGAATTGCATTATGTTGCTTCCAACATTGGGGCCTAGAATTTGATTCAGCCTCTGAAAATCCCCTAGACTCGTGATACATAAAACAGTATAATTTAGTTCATTAGAGCTAGAATCATTATATTCACGTGTGCCATATTGATCCGCCAAGCATTTTGAATTCGTTTTTCGACGTCAGATTTGGATTCCTGACTTCTCCAAAACACCTAGACCCATGTTGCATGCTACAAATCTGTCCATCAAATGCGAAGTTGATCAAATTCTACGTCCGCTATCTTCGGAATTCGGGATTTCGAAGACCCTGTGATTCAGATTCATGCACCCTCGAAAACCCCTAGAAGAACCCTTGTTTCATATAAATCTGTCCACAAAAATATAGGAGCTGACTGAATTTTACGTCCGCCATCTTGGATCCAAGGCTATCATGAGTCGGGATTTTGCCCCTCAGATTCGAAATTTTAGCAATTTCCTCGAGAAACCCCCTAGAACTCCATGTTTCATGGTAAATCTGCCCTACAAATGCAAAATTGACTGGAATTCACGGTTCCGCCATCTTGGATCCGTCATACCTCTGAATTTGGATTTGACTCCAGATTCGGATCCAGCACCCTCGAAAAACACCAAGAACCCATGCAAGCCATATGAATCTGTTCACAAATGCAAAGTTGACTAAATTCACGTCCGCCATTCCTTGGATCCACGCATCATGAATTCTGGATTTGACCCCAGGATTTTGAATTCAGCACTTCTCGAAAACCCCAGGACCCATGTTTCATGACAATCCATCGATCCGAGCTTTCTCAAGATAGCGAAATATTCAAAGACTGCAGAGAAAAACGAGGTATACGGAGGGTGGATTGATAAGTTTCCGGCCTGACCAAGAGATGGCGCCACTAGGCTCACCTTGGAGGTGGCGTTCTAAGTAGATACTCATCCTTAGATAGCTTGTAGCTATAGTTTCAGTCCGATCGCCATGTTAGTTTAGTTTTGAGGAGCACGCTGACCAAGACGCCTCTGTGTTTTCAAAATGGAAAAGCTGGAAAATCGCAAAGCTGCCGTCATCAAATACTTTTATGTGAAGGGGTTAATTGCCGAAGGAAATTCTGGAAGGAAGAGAGATGGACTCAACACTGGGACATCCTCCCCATCATATTCAACCGTTAAGCAGTGGGTTTCGAGTTTAAAAAAGGGTCGTGAGCACCTCTCTGATGAGCCCTCGCTCAGGACGCCCCATTGAGGTCAAGCAACCCAGATATGATCGAAAAAATCCATCAAATAGTGCTGAAAGATCGCAGATTAAGAGTTCGTGAGATAGCTGAGACCTCGAAAGATGTCATATGAACGGACGCGTACAAAATATTTTGCACCTAACATTTTGTATATGGAAAAGCTCTATGCAAGATGGGTGCCGCGTTTTGCTAACAGTCGACCAAAAATTGATTCGAAAGAACATTTCTACCGCCAATTTGGCGTTGTATACAGCGTAATCCAAGCGAATTTTTGCGTCGATTCGTAAACTGCTGACGAAACTTGGGTCCACCACTACACTCCTGAAACCAAAGAACAGTCTAAAATATGGATTGGACCAGGGGAAATCCAACCCAAAGAAGGCAAAAACAATTTTTTCGGCGAGCAAGGTTATGGCTACTGTTTTTTGGGATGCAAGAGGCATTATATACATTGATTACCTGAAAAGGGTGAAACTATCACTGGTCAATACTACGCAGACTTATTGCAACGTTTGAGCTACGAAGTGAAAATTAAAACGACCTCATCCATGGGAAGAAAAAATCTTACTTCATCACGATAACGCACTAGCGCAATACGTCAATCGTTGCGATGGCTAAAATCAACGATCTGAAGTTTGAATTAATGCTGCACTCCTCCTACTCTTCCAGACTCAGCCCGAGTGACTATTATCTGTTTCCTAACCTCAAAAAAATGGCTTGGCGGTGAGAGATTTGCGACAATAAGAAGTAATCGAAGCTGTAAATGGGTATTTTGGAGGAGCTTGACGAATCAGTCTATAGGAGATGGTATTACTTCAGACGAGAACACCGCTATGAGAAATGTAATTTAGCCTGGAGGAGATTATGTTGGAGAATAAAAAAATTTAAAAACGCGTTGTTTTCTTGGTCAGGCCGGAAACTTATCAATCCACCCTCGTATATATATCAAGAAACGCGCAGCGTCTCGACGCCAAGTATATGAAAAACCCTGAAAAAAGATGTATAAGCATTTTTATTTTAAGTGAAGAAAGCAGAAGTCGTCCGCTACCGTGTATCTTTACTGCTCGTTCGATTTAACCTCCTGGAAAAAATGTTCAATGCATAATAACTCGGACACATAATGTGTGTGTCACAAAAATAACTACACTTTCATTATATAATACGAGATTACACACTTTCGATTAAGCACACTACGAACTTGATCAGTTCATCCGTTACCGAAATATAAACGTTTAAAGTTTTTATGCGATCAAAACATCTTTTCGGAATTTCTGTTAATCGGTTTCTTCTAATACGAAGACCTGTTATCCTTGAGGCCATTTCCCCTAAATGCTACAAAGATTTAGGAATAAAGCGGCGGACCTGCCACCATTCCTTGTAAGATGCGAAAGAAGATCAATGTTTCTAAACTGCCGGCAATACCACATAGCCATGAGGTTAGGGTGAATAGCGCGGTTGACCAAAGAAAAAGTTTAACTTCGCCAATGCGTTTAGCCAACCAACCTGTGATGGGGATCGAAATTGCATTAGCTACGCCAAAGGAGGTGATCACCCAGGTACCTTGTGAATTAGAAGCACCTAAATTACCAGCAATAGTTGGGATTGCAACATTAGCAATGGTAGAATCTAAAACCTGCATAAAGGTAGCTAGTGATAGCGCAAATGTCATCCATGCCAGTTTTGTACCTTGTAAGGGCTCTTTCGCCACGATGAGCTCCTTTTATTTTGATCCTGAATTATTATTAATAATATCGGTAACTAGTTGATCGACAGGAGCCATATTAATTTTAAACGCATTAGTATGATAAGCTGGGTTATCGCGAATTTTTCGTGAAAGTATTGGGCCATTTTTGTCACTTGTATCGATGGTAACGTCACTGGAAAGTCCGATCCGCAAAGGGTATTTTTTTAATTGTTCTGTATCAATGGTTATACGAACAGGTAAGCGTTGCACAATTTTGATCCAGTTACCGCTTGCATTTTGGGCCGGTAATAGTGAAAACGCGCTACCTGTTCCCATATCTAAGCCTTCAACACGTCCTTGATAAACAATGTTTTTACCATAAAAATCGGTAGTGATTTTTGCTGGTTGACCGATACGAATATCGGCAAGTTGAGTTTCTTTAAAATTTGCGTCAATCCACATATTGTCAGTTGGTACTACCGCCATAAGCGGTGTTGCCGGGGTGATACGAGCGCCAACTTGAACACTACGACGTGAAACATACCCATCAACAGGGGTAACAATTTGTGTCCGTTCTAATGTTAGCCAAGCGTTACGAAGTTCAGTAGCGGCTTGTAAAACTGTAGGTTGTTTATCTAGTGGAGTATCTAACACGATAGCTTGGTTAGCATTAAACTGCTCAACAGCCACATCGAGGGCGGCTTTAGCACTGGTTACCGCCTCACGAGCATGTTGTAATTCTTCTTTACCAATAACTTTTGATTGGCCAAGTATTTCGCGACGTTGAAGATCTTGCTGTAATTTATTCAGTTCAGAACGACGAAGAGAGATATTGGCTTGATACTGTCGGCTATTAATCATATGTTGATGAGTTTGTCTGACGCTGTTAGCTAAGTTAGTTTTTGCTTTTTCCAATTCTAAAATAGCATCTCTGGGATCAAGTTTAACCAGCACTGTGCCACTTTTTACAAAATCAGTATTTTCAACATTAACGGTAATAACGCTGCCAGGTACTTGAGACATTATCTGAATTTGATTGCCTGCAATGTAAGCATTATCAGTACTTTGATGGTGTCGGAGCACTAAAAACCAATAAATTCCACATATTAGTGCAGTAATGATAAAAAAAATGCTAACTAGTACAATTATAGTTCGGCGTTTTTGGGTTTTAGTCGCTGTTAATTGTTGTTCATTAACGCCCATGTTGTATTAAACTCCATATTATTCATTTTACTAATGTTTAATCTACGCTTAATAAGCGAAAGTTTCCAGTAGCTTATAATTATACCACTGGAAACGGTATGGTTATTATTAATAATTTTTTATGATTTGGGATGGTTTTGGGGTAATCATCAACATACTGTTTGATTGTCAAGGTCATCAAGTTTAACTAATAACTTTCTCATCAATTTTTCGATAGTATTTTTTTCTTCAGCGCTAAAAACAGACCAAATTTTTTCTAAATTTTCGTTTTGGCGAGGAAGTATTTTTTTTAGAAAGTTTGAACCCTCTTCGGTTAAATGGAGATATAAGCATCGGCGATCATTGTGACTTTCTTTGCGTTCAATCCATTTTCGATTTTCCAATTCATCTGCAATGCGCGTTGCATTTGTTCTCGAGGAGCCTAAAGCATCGCTAAGTTCAGACGGTTGAATACTATGTGTTGTTTGGGTGTCGAGAATGATTAATGCCATAAATAACGTTTCATTAATTCCTTGTTTTTTAAGCATATTATTTCTATTTTCTAACAATTTCCCTTGCACATGCATACATAAACGCGTTAGCAAAATTTGCTGATAGGGTAGCGGAATAGTTGATTTTTGTTGTTGCTGTTTGCGTTCATTAAGTAATTGCTCTATGGGAGAAAATGAAGTTTCTTTTTGTGTTTGTGTGCTTTCCATTATTTATATACCTTATTAGTTTCAGTTGGTAAGATAGCAACTGTCATAATCAATCTAAATGGTATATCAAAAGCTAAAATTATCAATTATAGTTATTTATTATCGCGAAATTTATTTTGCTATTGGTATTTAATTCATAAATATTTTAAATGTTAATATAATAAAAATAGATTTTAAAATAGCTTTAAATAATCTATAACTTCTTATTTGCAAAATAATTTCATTATCTAATTAATAAAAAATAAATATCATTTGTAATAAATTATATACATTTAATATTAATTAATTGTTTTGTTATAACATTAATGTCAAATTAAACATAGATAAATTAAAATAAACAATGGTTAATCTAAACTAGCTATCTACTTGATTGTTAGATGATAAGTCAAAAATTAATTTCCTTATTCATTTAAATAAAGGCGAATGTCTTTATTGCCATTAAGTTGCCATATAATATAAAAAAGGCTAAAAAGATAACATTCAGCCTATTTATAGAAAATCACATAAAATGTGTAACGACAAAATTTTTGCTAGTTAGTTTTTAAAGCAATCTTTATCCAGTTATTAAACAGTTGTTGATGAGCTTTTATCCAACCTTGAGCATGACGTTCAATGTCAGCTTGCGAAGCTTCACCATCATGCATACGAAGATTTTGGGCATTAATATCAGTAATTGGAATTTCCATAATGGCAAATAGTTTTGCCGCCGCAGGATTTTTTGCTGCCCAAATTTTATTGGCGACTATATGCATTGTACTAGGTGGAAAACCATAATTTTTACCATTTGCTAACGTGGTATCACTTTTATCATCATTTGGTAGTGAAGAAAAAGGAACTTGCAACCAAATAACGTCTTTACCCGGTTTAAGCACGGCGTTGACCCAATAAGGTGCCCAGGTATAATAGAAAATGGGTTTACCTTCTTTGTAACGAGTGATGGTATCCGCTATCATCGCTGCATAATTACCCTGATTATGCTCAACGGTTGTGTTTAGTTGATAAGCATTTAAATGGTTATTAATGGCGGCTTCACAGCCCCAACCTGGATTACAACCAGTGAGATCGGCTTTGCCGTTACCATTGGTATCAAATAATTTAGCAATATTAGCATCTTTAAATTGCGCTATGTTGGTGATGTGGTATTTATCCGCCGTTTTTTTATCTATCAGATAACCTTGAACAGCATTACTGACATAAATGCCTTTACGGTATAGGCGGTTATCTCCACCAACCGCTGCATATTGGGCATTATGTAATGGTTGCCAATTGACAGCCATAAACGTCGCATCACCGGCCGCAATTGATGCGTAAGCAACGGTATAGTCGACCTCTTGGATGGGTAAAATTTGATAGCCTAATTTTTCCAATGCTTTATTGACAATCAAAGTTTGGAAAGTCTCTTCTGCAATTGTGCTTTGTATCGGTTGTACTTTTATACCTTTACCTGGTAGTTCAGTGGCGGAAAGTTTAATACTGATTAATGTTGTTAAAGCCGCAGCCAGTAAAATAGTTTTACGCATGTGATTTCCTCTCTAGGGGGTATCGACAAAATGAATAGGCTAAAATTGTTTATATGATAAAAATGACATCATGTTTATTTGCAGAAACGAGTTTTAATTTTTTGCAATAAACAGGTCATTAAGCCAATAGGCCCCGAGTGATACCAAGCGGTATTTTTTTTAATGCAGGCTTTTTCACCTAATGATTTTTGGGTTTAAAAATTCCCCCATCCCCAAGAAATTTTAAATTTTAAAAACCAAATAAAAAAACCAAAAATAAAACCAAGG